>JAZKJV010004400.1:600000-847546 GCA_037367405.1 Ottelia alismoides
ACGGCCGTTCCTGAGGCATGTAACCTGTGCGGTAAGGAACTCGCACTCATCCTCATGGTACAGCGGGTACTCGACGTCGTCGTAGAGCCACCTCCCCTGGAAGAGATCGCAGCTCTCCGGTACATGTAAAATCGGCGTAGCTTCCTTATCACCGACGGGCACGCGAGAGAAGACATCGGCGAGGGTGGAGCTGTGGAAGGAGAGTTGGGCCATGGACTTGAGGTTCTCGTGGTAGACGAAGGCGGTGAAGATGAAGACGGAGAGAACGAAGGTCCACACGGAGAGGTTGAGGTTGGTCTTGCGCTTGCCGGTGGGGGAGTCGGAGGGCCAGAGTTGCGCGGCCTTGCGGCGGTGGCCGTTCATCGTGGAAGATGGGCGGATCGACGGAGAGAAAAATTTGGGACGTCAAATTGTCGGAGAAGGGAAGGAAATGATTGGTTGGTGCTTATGTGTAATTTGTTGGAAAAGGGATGGGATCGAGTTCGTTTGTTGGGAAGGAAAGAAAGTGGGGAGTTGGTGCGCGAGCGCAATTCGTTCTCCTTTGCAATTATTTGTTCATGGGGATCTATTCCTTCTCCACCCACTCCGCAGGGGCTGTTCTATCGTGGACTTGGGCTCTCGCCGTATTATTATGTATTATTTATTATGTATTATTTTATTATTAATCGGTGGTTGATGTTAGTTGCCCTCCACTATACATGAGTCATGACGACGACGGGGTATCGACTTTGTTTGATGGGTCGTTTTGTAGGAACGATACATTTGTGTGCATTGCGATTTCGAAAGAGAAAATCTGGAAAATCCAGTGAGAGAAAGTTTGATGTATCCTTTAGGTGTGGCGGACACCGATCGTCTGTTGTTGCGGGATCTGCAGCAGTATCTGTTGTAGCCGTTGGAACCGCTCGATCTTGATCTAACAGTTCGCACGATTATGCACTTTTTGTGAGACCGTACCGTGTAAAATCGTGTGTACCGCTCGATTAAAACAGTTAAAATCATCGTGTTGATTTCATAAATACCGAGATGCACAATCTTCCTCATGTCATTGCTCCTAGCGGTTGTTGTTTGTGCGTTTCAATTATTCTTCTGAACTCAAATCTTTCCTTTTGTATCGCATATAGATACATTTGATATGATATGTACATGTTCGGATGTTTTTTATGCACATCCTTCATTGCCTGATGACAGAAAATGTCAGAATCTTGGTTTTTAAAGTCAATTGGTCAATGTTCATTTCGTCAATCTTTTGATGGTACATGAAGACGTTTCAAAATTTAAATATAGAATTTAATCTAAATCTTTTGTTTTTTTAATAAAAGAATCATAATCAAAATTCTGCAATTACATCTGTGCCCTTATATTCCTATAAAATCACAGTGTTATCTTTCGGCTAGTATGATATAGTGGCACAATTGCAAAAAAAGGAAGGATACTACTGTGAATTTTGAAAGGATAAACGAGTATAAGCGTAATTGCAAATGAAGTTAGGAGTATGAGTTATTGTATAAATCTGAAAAGACAATGCTTAAAAATCATAAATTCTAAAATCAGCAATGGCGGATTGAGGAGGAATCTGAAGGATAACACAAAAGATAGTCTTGTGATTTTATTTGAACTCAATTTTGTATCGCAACATCGTTTCTAGTTAGGAGATATACTTTGGCATCGTGATATTTTAGTGAGATATACACAAACAAAATTGATTGATTTAAATTAAATAGCCTCGACGCATGCAATCTAAGAAGGCACATATAGATCGTGGGAGCAACTAATATGGTGGTCATATCTTTATGGTGCAAGCTCGTTTTATTATTTTTAAAACACGGGAACATACGTGTTCGTCTCCGGTTTCATTGGGATTGGAAGCCACGTCACATCAACACCTCTCATAATCATTGGAGTACTGTCTAATTAGACAATATTTGAGGGGTCGAGGATGCAAAATCCCAATAGAAAAAGGCAAAGCCTTCTCCCAATACAAGTAGGGTTGGCTAAATGGATTCTTACTCAAATTTATGTTGAAAGATTCGACTAAATTTTATGTTACATGTCGATTACCTAACGCGACCCCCACAAAGGAATAAATGAGTTAACTGTCTCGTTTAATTGTCGACTACCTAATGCAAAATCAAAATATTTTCAATAAATGGCAGTTTAATTGTCTCATTTTCTACTTATAAACAAGATGTTGGCAAAGTGGATCAAGTTGCCATGACCTAACATGTGTGTGTGTCTATATATATATATATATATATATATATATATATATATATATATATATATATATATATATATATATAGCGCTTATCCAATGAGCTCTGTGCCCATTAACGTTTCAATGAGCACCCATTCTGGGCCATACACGTGTATTAGAAATAATTATATTTCTAACTATAAGCTACCACATATTTAAACAAATCCTATATTTCCTATTATACAACGTCCTTAAAAATTGGATGACGGTTAAATGATTCTACGCGGATGATTATTGATCCAAACGCTATGATAGTAATAAATATAATTCGGTCAAGTAAATGCTTATTGTGAGATCAGTAATATCAAGACAATGATCAGTAATTTACATCCAAATAGTTACATTGTACAGAATTTAGTAATATGTATAAAATGATCAAGTAAATGTGTGTTGTGAGATCAGTAATAATATAACAAATGATTAGTAATACCATTGTCTATATAATGTGCATTGCATTAACAATTAGTTACTTTCTTACTAGAGCAATGCCCATGACTTACTGAACATTACTTTGTTATTACTGATCTCATAGTAGATATTACTTGAGAATCGTACACATATTACTGAACATGTGATATAACACATATTACTGACAATTTGTTATGGTTTTACTGATTTCACAACAAGCACTTACTTGTCCATTGTGTATAAATTACTGAAATCTGCACCATGTAATAAATTGAATATAAATTACTGACCGTTGTTTGGATATTACTGACTTCACAACAAGCACTTACTTGTCCATTGTGTATATATTACTGAATTATGCACCATGTAATAAAATGAATGTAAATTACTGACCGTTGTTTGAATATTACTGATCTCGCAACAACCATTTACGTGAGTATTGTCTCGGATTTACTGAATTCTATTCAAAGCAATAATACATATAAAAATTATTGACCATTTGTTATGGTTTTACTGACTTCACAACAAGCACTTACTTGACCATTGTATATATATTACTGAATTCTACGCCATATAATAAAATGAATGTAAGTTACTGGCCGTTGTTTTGGATACTATTGATCTCGCAACAACCATTTACTTGGTTATTGTATATATATCACTGACCTGAGCATTTGGATCTCGATTTTCTGCAAGAAATCATCGATTCGAATGTTTTCTTTCCAAAACGATCTTCCTATTTTTTAGGACGCGATATAATTGGAATACCATTTATTGTTAAATCACTTTGCATATTAATCTCCTTCCAAAAACAACATCCTTCGAAATAGATAACCACTCAATTGGCAATACACGTGTGTGGCCTACAAATGGTGTTCACCGAAACGCTAATGAGCCTTGTGCGCATTGGATAAAAATCCTCTCTCTCTCTCTCTCTATCTATCTATATATATATAGGGGTTGATGGGGCTGCCCCGCCCCATTTTTGAGCAATTATTTTAATTTTTTTTGAAAAATATCACCATGTATATTCATCCCTATATCCCTCCTCTATGCCATTCGAATTTCGTCAGAAATAGAGACTCCAACGGCCTCCATCCAGACAGTGTTGATTTAAAAAATCCTGCGACCGTTAAAAAATGACGTCTGGATGGAGGCCGTAGGAGTCTCTGTTTCTGACGAAATTCGAGTGACATATAGGAGGGATATAGGGATGAATATACATGGTGATATTTTCCCAAAAAAATAAAAAAATTCACAAAAAATGAGGTGGGGGCAGCCCCATTTTTCCCATATATATGTATATATATATGGGTTAACTGAGGCTACATCTTGGGTGTAACCAAATGGTTACTCTCACCGCAATTTTCCCTCTATTTTTAATTTTTTTAGAAATAGAAAATATGTATATTCATCAATATATCCCCCCTAATATGTCACTATAATTTCGTCAGAAACATAGACTCTTATGCCCTCCATCTGAAGGAGGTCAATTTCAGCAATTCTGGGGTCATTAAAATTTGCCAGTCTTGATAGAGGGGATAGAAATCTCGAATTAAGTTGAATTTTGAATGACATCATGGTGACATATTGTTATCTAAATCCCAATAAGTTTCATTTAAGAAAAATAAAAAAATACAGAGAAAAAGAGATGGGAGCATATAAGTTAGCTATACCTAGAAGCATACTCTTTTTTCCTATATATATGCCTTAATATGATAGTACTAATCTATTTATTATTTGGTTTCAGAGCCATTTTTTTCTGATTTTGCTTGGAAAATAATATATCTCATTGTACGGATGCAATGGGTTTCGAATACGAACTAAAAGTAAGAATCTAGCCATTGGCTATGTTTACTTGGGAACTCTATTGTGAAGCACAATTAATTATTGAGAATTTTTAGGTACATAATCTTCTATAGTTTCATAATAACTAATTAGATCCTCGATACTTGCAAATTAGATGTCGATAGTAACTTCTGTTTACACGTAGAACCCTCTGTTATTTTGCTCAACTAACTCTACCATAATGTTAAGTTAATCTACCTCTAGTTGAATCAACCGATGTTGATGGAGGATAGCACAATGTTATACCATGTGGTTGTTGACAACTATTACGATTCTACGTGTAATCAAAATTATCAAGGAATTGTCGTGGAGTAATGAAAAAATAGAGGGTTATTTGTATAAAATCCCTTCATTATTTTATTAATCCGTTTAGTTTTACCTAATTTGCACCTTACCCCCAACTATTGGGACCAGGGTCTACCTACACAATGCCATATTTCCGAATAACAGAAGAAAAGTTCTATGTAAGAATTCTGCTTTGTTAAAAGTAAAAAAGGGCTTTTATCAGTTGTCCCTCTGAGATATTGCAATTTCAGTTATGTCCCTCCCTTTTTGAGAATATCAATTGTGCCCCCAATTTCTTATCGTTCTATCACTTGCTCCCCTCGGATTAGTTGCCGTCCATCTCCAAGAAAACAGACGTTAACTTTGAGAATACAACGGGAATTGTTTTATAAATGGGATTGAAATGTCCAACCCTTCTTCCTCCTCCCCCATCCTCTTCCTCCCCCTTCCCTTTCTTCTCCCAACCACCTGCTCCTCCAGCGGCTCCTCCCGACCGCCCTCAGTCCTTCCCTCTGCCCCCGCCTCCCCCTCCGCCCTCGAGCGTCTCCCCCTCTGCCCATATTGCCTCCCCCCACCTCCGCATCTGTGCCTCCCCCTCTGCGCACGAGCTCGTCCCTCCACCCTGAGCTCCTCCCCGACCGTCGCACCCCCGCCCCTGCTCCTCCATGGCCCCCTCCGCCCCGAGCTCCTCCTCCGCCCCCGCTCCTCCACGCCCCTGATGAACGGGACCTGACGAGGGTCTAGAGTAATCCACACAAGGCGGGATCACAATGTCGCTGAGTCGACCGCTCAACAGATCCCAGATCAATCAACAATTAACCCACAAGAAATATATGCAATGAATATCCAAAAATGTGGAGTTAAAATTTATTATAACTCTACATGCAAGTGTGTATAGGTGTAAGCACAAGTAGAGGTCGAACACTGGGAGGCGAATGGTTGTAGAGTAAAATTGGTTGCACAGTTATTCAATTTTTGGTTCATGTCCAATTCTTATTGTTTTTGTGGGTTTCTAATTGTAATATTTTTTATTTTATTTTTGGTTTTTATGATTTTTATTTATTTTTTATATTTTTTTATTTTCTTTTTTTATTTTTAATTATATAATATAGATATATAAAGAGATATATATAAGAGAAGAGAGAGAGATAATATATAGATATATATACATAAATACTCAAAATATATAGATATAATATTTTTTTAGCTTTTGATATTTTTCTAATTTTTTTGTCATTTTTCAGGAATATTTCTAATTTTTTTATTTTTAATTTCAAAAATGTCCACAATATGGACTAATTAGCTAGCCGAATGTAATTTGGGTTTTAAAAATAAGAAATAATTCCCAAAATTACCCAAATTAATTTTAATATATTAATAATAATATATAGATAATTATAAAAGAGAAAAATATATTTTTAGAGTTTTTTAAGGGTTTTTCTATTTTTTGGATTTTGGAGCTTTCTGATTTTTTTATTTTTATTTTTCTTGTTTTTAGGGTTTTTCAATTTATGGACTCAATATATATATATATAAATATACTATATATAATTTTTTTTGTAATTTTTCAAAAGCATTTTATAATTTTTTTTGTATTTTCTAATTAAAATAGTACAAAAGGGCTCTTCTCTCATTTTTAATAATTAGGAAAAATACAAAAAATGCGAAATAAAATATGGGCGTGGAAGAACACTACATGAAGCATTTATCCTAATTTTTCTGAATTTTTAGTAGCACCATAGGTATTTTTAATAAATAGATAAAAGACACAAAAATCAAACAGTCTGGCAGGGGCATTTTTATAAAGAAAATAATTTCCATGGGCATTAGTGCAAAATTTCTACAAAAATAAACATTTATTTATATTTTTGGGGCTACTTTACAATTAACAAAACCGCTAGGGCTTCAGTGCAAATTCCACGCACCTCACGTGGGACTGCACGTGAGGCGCGGAAGGACCAAAATGCAAATATATAAACTACAGGGGGCCACATGCAAATTTTACAATTATTTTAAAACGTGACATTTTATTTACAGAATTAAACATTAAATAAAATGAAAGGCAGGGGTACATGTGAAATTTACCCCCAAAGGCGATGGATCTAACGGCTGGTCTTCGTTCACTAATCCACGTGGCGCCTCCACGTGAGCCGATGACACTTCGCGATCCACGGCGAGGATTAGATCTCCAAAGTGATCTGACGGTCTGAGCACTGGGGGATCAGACGGCTGAGCTTCGACCCGGGCCTTCGTCTTCATCCAACGACAGAGAGCTAGCGTGGAAGAACAGGGAAGCAAGCTCGCCTGGGCGAGCTTCTTCCGACCAGATATCGCTCCTCCGCCGGTCTTTGCCGCACCTGAAGGTCCCGAACGCTTCCTGGAAGGTTGCTCTATCTGCTGGAGGGCTTGGATTGGCCGGAGATACGCTGGAGCGCCGCTACGGGCTCGGAGAAGAAACGGAGCTCCAGGTACCTCCGCCGGCTTGGAATTTGTCTCCTGGTGCTCTTGGGCGCACCTAACCTGCACAGGAAGGTAGAGGGGCTCGAGGTCTCTCTCCTCGACCCGGGGTTTGAAGCTGTTAGCGCTAAAAGGGGTGAGGTGGCGAAGCCTCCGGCGAGCGGCGGAGTTGAAGCTTCGATTCACAGATCTGGAGAAGATCTGGTTGGACAGAGGTGGCTGGGAGGTGGAGAAGGCGGTAGGAAAGAAAATGGTGGTGAAATGAAGTCGAGGAACAGTCGGAAACACGGTGGCGAAGTCGCCGGAGCTGAGCTCCGGCGAACTTCGATTTAACTAATCTATGCTATTCTAATAATCTAAATGCAAAATAAAAGACAGGAATAAAATGCAGGAACGAAAACCTACCTAAAAAATGTAAATGCGCAGCTCGACTTGGCCGGAGGGTCAAGGAGCAGGACGACTGCCGGAGCGCCGCCGTGGGCGCATCTTCTTCCTCCGCGAACCTCCTCGAACCTTCAGGGGACCTCCTGCTGTCACCAGGATGCACGTTGGGCTGAAGGCGAGGGTTCTAGGGCTTAGGAAATGGCCGAAAAGCTCGGACGAAGGAGATGGAGTTATTTATAAACGGGAGAGGGCGCCCTTATTGACCGGCGATTAGCAAAGAATCAGGGCTATGTACAAACAAATCGAATATGCGACGAGGATCATGATGCATCTGGGAGAAAAATCCGTGAAGAGATCGACGGTGACGGAGCACTGAGTCGAGCGGAAAAAAATGCAAGAAATCGGGGGAAGCGACATGTCTGACGGGAGTCAGAGGCGCAGGGGGGAGTTGACCGGAGGTCAACACTCCCTGGCCCCTGATTGGTCCACGTCAGGACGAACTTGACCCATTTATTACACGTAATAAATGAATTAATTAGATTTTGCTTATAAAATAAAAATGTTTATAAATTAATGTAGTATTTATTTATGATTTTTATTTATTTTTTTGAAGTATTTTATTACGGGTTTTTAAATAATGTATTTAGAAGTATATTTATGTATATTTATTTTTATTTTGTTTATTTATATTTTATTAATTTATTTTCTTATTTTATAAATTTATAACTTAATTTTGTGAGTATAAATATATTTTTATTTAATTTTTTATGATTTTATTTACATTTTTAAATAAATAGGTTTAGGTATATGTCGGTATACTTATAGGTATTTTACCTATATTTTATATATATTTTATTTATTTAACGAATTTTATTTTTTTTATTTTGGATTTGTATTTTTAATAAGATATATATAATATATACATTATTATAAAAATATAGATGAATAAAGAATAAAAGAATTAAATCCCCTTTTATTTATGTACATATAGGTAGCATAGGTATTTTGTCTATGTATTTCATAGACTTATTTTATTTTTACAAATTCTTTTTGGTTTTCTTTTTATTTAAATATGTACATGTATTATATACATTATTTACAAAATTCTAAAAATATAAATTTATAAAAATAATGGATAATGAATAGATGGAATATTTTAATCAGTACTATATACAAGGAGGGCCAAAAACCTAACTTCTACAGATGAACTCCAAAAATTCTGAAACCAATTTTATTAAATAGTTCTTGGAAAGCTATATACAATTAAAGGTGAGTTTGGGTGATTTGGAGTTTTTATTTGCAAGATATGGGTCTGTGAAGTTGAGATTTTGGTTTTTTATTCTAGGTATAAAATGTACACTGAGTATTATTTTTACACAAACTCAATTTTGTAATTTTATTCACATTATTATCTACAACTTTCATGTACAAAGTTTCTCTATTTGATGAGTAAATAATTATATACAAAATAGGTGTCAAAAATGCATAAATGAATGAATAGATAAATAAGGTATTTATTGTATAATGTCCCTTATCTCCCCCTACTTTATTCCTTGTCGACCAATTTCATGTTGGCCTTGGTCTTGGAGTTAGGGTCATAAAATATTTGCAATATTATATTCCCTTTTCTTTTCTTCTCTTTATTCTATAATTTTGGCATTAAAAACTTTATTCTATGTACTATAAATACAATAAACAATGAATGCCATTATGAACAAATTGATGCTATTTACATGTATTTGCTGGGGTTGTTTTTAAGGCCAAAATGATAGAGTAAAGGTCATGAAATGGAGATTCATCACCCCCCTATACTTGCCTTTGCTAGTCCCTAGCAAATACTTATGCAATAAGTAGAAAAGAACAAAGAATAAGAAGAAAAGAAAAAGCAAAAATAACGAATTCAAAGAATAAATTGAATTGATCATGATTATTAAACTCATCTGTACAAAATCAAAGTTTGGAGCTCAGGTTAGACCTTGGTGTGAGAATGTGTGTGGAACCTAGTCGAGAACCAAATTCAAAACACAATAGTCTTCGAGAGTCACAGAACTCGGTTCAAATCTCCTCAATAGCCAGGTCAGAACTAGCCTACGTCATACACAAACCCTTATGACTATGAAGCTGACTTGTACAGTGTAAGTGATAGTGGCTCTCCCCAATTGAAATGACAAAGAGACTAGCTTTTCCAGAATGACAACCCAATGATTCCCTAATCCAACAGCTCTTTCCTCGAGGAGCGGGGTATTCCCTTCTAAGTTCAAGTGGCATCCAACTCAAGAGGAGGAGGTAGAGAAAAGAATGGACGGTAGCCAGTGTAGCTACCTATCCTGGGATGCAAGACTAGTGTAGTCGAGTCATCCAGCTGCAGGCTCACATGGTATAACCTTGATGCTCAAGCTTGCTTATTTTCTATACAACATATATACATTCTTCGGCAGGCACTTTATTTTATTTTCAAGCCTGTCCACTTTTTGGAGATTTTTTTTCAACATACTATATACAACAGCATTTACATAAGGAGCTTTTCCTCTTGAGTCAGAAGACTATCCCTCTTTTGAAGCATTATTGCAACCCACACTCTCCTGTCGTTAGACCTCATGGCTACTGGACCAGGTTGGGGTGCACTTCCCTCGCTAGACGAGGACGAATGTTTCCACCCGTGTGCGTCTCAGACTGGCAAATCCAACCCCCTCACCACTCCAACTGAGTTGAGCCAAGTGAAAGGTGCAAGTGTCCAAGTTAGGTCACGGTCGACAAGAGTCATACGTGTGTTTCGAAAAGTTCTAGTTAGTCCACTGAGGTGACTTGAACCTAGCCCTGCTTTCTCAAAGAATTAAGTCTGAATAGACCTAAAGTGCCTTAAACCTAGTTCCCATAAGGTTCCAGTGCAGTTAAGTGCAGTAAGGTCCAACCAAGCTCCAATTTTTGACTTTATTGGACTAGTTCAATTATCAAGCTCAATCAAAGAAGATGAATGCTATGCAAATGCTATTTACAACTATGCAAAGAATAATGCAATTTTTCAAAGAATTTTTGAAAACAAAGAGAAAATTTTTTGCACAAAGAAAGAATTTTGGTATCCAAAGTATACATATATACAACTATTTACACGGGTGTGCCGCTTTATTTTAGAGGACTTAAAGAATTTACAGGTTTTAACAAAGTGATTTATTTTAGGTGTGTATATAATTAATAAAGAATTTTATGTATTTTATTGTGTTTTAAGATGCTTTTATTCCTCAAATTTATTTAGAAAACATTTAGAAAACTATAGTACAAAATAATATTTGCAAATATTTACACACATTTGAAAGCTATTTTGCAAAGATTTTTCAAACACTATATACATTTTTCAAAATGTTTTTACAAACATTTTTCAAAATCATTTGCAAATAGATTTTCAAATCCTTTATTTCACACAAATAGAAGAATTTTTGCAATCAACATATTTTTACAAACGTTGAAAATATTTCACAAAAAGTTTTCCAAACAGTTCACACCATTTTTCAAATCATTTTGCAAAAATATTTTTAACATGATTTATTAATCAGTATATACAAAAAGAATCTGAGGAATAAAAAGCATTATTACTTAATGAATTATATCATCTTTTTAGCCATATTTATTAATTATTATACGAAAGTACGAGTTATGGATATAGTATATACATAGTATATACGACCCCCCATACTTAGCTTGAGCTATGTCCTCATAGATCGGAAAAGAGAAAGAGAAGACATAACTCGTACTGAGTATAGACAAGTCTAAAGAATATATGAATAAGAGATGAACGAATGAGAAGTTGACCGTCCCCCCTATACTTAGGATCAAGTAATCCTAAGTATAGCAAACTGTACACAAAGCAGGGAGGGTCAAGGGTGGGAATAAACAGATGTTTGAACAAATCAAGGGTGCACTCCCCCTATACTTAGGACAAAGTACGTCCTAAGTACAGGAAACTGACACAAAGGGACGACACCTTTTATTTAGATACAGAAGATAGAGAAGGAAAAGAAGAAAAGAAGAAAAGAAGAGAAGAGAAATATATACAGATTGATGAAAAGATCGTGTAGAATATACGCATCACTCCCCCTATACTTAGGGTGAGATATCCCTAAGTATAGGCAACAACAGGAGTGAGGAAACTGAACGACGAAAGAACAATGCGGTGTGTACCCCCCTATACTTAGGACAAAGTACGTCCGAAGTATAGACACAAAGATATGGCGATAGATCTGGGCACACATAACATGCGGGAGGAAGCATGAACAAGGCACACACATATACAAGTGGTGAAGAAACTAGTGAAGTACAGGACGGTATCTGGTAAGCGACTATCGTGCTCTCATCGTCGTCTCCCTGTGAGAACGAGGACGCAGTCAGAAAGTGAAAATACACCCGAATCTACAATCAAGTGGGTGTCAGCTACCGGGGACAAACAGATCGGAAAGTAAAGCAGGGACCGGTAGCGTGAAGCAGTCAATCGGCTCATAGGGTTAGTATGAGGGAACAGAGCCGATACAGTAAGACCGGAAGAAAGAACAGTACAGATTCCTCCGGTCAATCAGAGTCTCAATAAGATATGGAAAGGTAAAGAACACGAGACCGTGTGATGTCCGGTGGTGATATAGTCTGAAAGTCACAAGAATACCGAACAACACAATATATGGCTCACTCCTGCGAGGGTCCTCAAGGTGAGCTCAATCAGAGAATAATCAGAGTACTCAGCTCCGTGCTCCACCAGACACGAGACACAACCAGGGAGGAGACCGAGTATACAAGTCAGAAGACCCGGCTTCGTGCTCCACCAAATGGGAGACACCAGAAATGAAGCCGAGTACCTAGAAAATGATGTACTCTCCCGCAGATAACCCTCGGGGAGTAGTACATGCTAGGTAATGAATAATCAGTACAGAAGCTCACCCTTGCGAGGGTCGTCAAAGTGAGCGGGCTCAAGGGAGCCTGATCCATCAGACGGATCACAGAGACGGTCTCGGTAGGCGACAAATCGGCTACCAGCAGAAGAGACCGACAAATCAAGAGAATGTGGCAGGTTCCCGCAGATAACCCTCGGAGAATGTACTGTCAACTAGTCATGGAAATAGCAGATATCAGGGAGCTCAGCCTCGCGGGGACCATCAAGGCGAGCAGACTCAAAGGAGTGTAATCAGATGAGTCCCATGATCCACAGATCGGATAGGCAACTCAAGATGGGACCAAAAATCAAGTATATCAGACGACTCGATTCCGTGCTCCGTAGATCGGAGACACAGTCGGCAGTGGGAACTGAGCGTAAAGAGAGTGTCGCAGTATCCCGCATATAGTCCTCGGAGAGTGCTGCGATCTAGGCAAGGAATAGTCAGAATGTGTCTCTACCTTGCGAGGGCCATCAAGGAGAGACGAGGGCTCAAAGGAGCCGGATCCATCAGACGGACCAACATAGTGGTCTCAGTAGTCGACAAATCGGCTACCAGCAGAAGAGACCAATCAGATCGGAAATATGTCATAGTCTCCCGCAGATAACCCTCGGGGAGCTACGAGCTAGTCAAGAAATAATCAGAAGAGAGCTCATCCTTACGAGGACCATCAAGGAGAGCGGACTCAAAGGAGTCCGATCAAGTCGATCTCATGCCCCAACAGATCGAGCGCATAATCAGAAAGGGAGACCAATTGCCTATATCAGCCGAATCGACTTCGTGCCCCAACAAATGGAGGCACCAGAAGCGAGTGAAGCCGATCGTAAAGAAAGTGTCACATCTTTCCGCAGATAGTCCTCGGGAAGTGATGTGAGCTACATAGTGAATAATCAGAGTACATCTCGTCCTTGCGAGGGTCGTCAAGGAGAGAGAAGGCTCAAAGGAGCCGGATCCATCAGACGGATCCACAGAAAATGTGGCCTCGGTAGACGACAGATCATCTACCAGCAGAAGAGACCACGAGAGCTATAATGTATCATAGCCTCTCGCAGATAACCCTCGGAGAGCTATGAACTGGGCAATGAATAACTAGAATAACGAGGCCCGTCCTTGCGAGGACCGTCAAGGAGAGAAATTCGTCTATTGGCCTCGTGTACTAACATGTCGGGTACACAATCACAGGGGGAGGCCAATCAAGTATATCATCTGACTCGGTTTCGAGTTCCATCAACATGGCGACCAAAGCAGTGTATGAAACCGCAATCCTACAAATTGTCGCATTCTCCCGCAAATAGTCCTCAGAGAGGAATGCGAGCTAGATAAACGTAGGTGATGGGAATGCTGGCATAAAATCTCAGGTCCTCAAAAGCAATCAATCATTAATCATTCGGAGGGCATAAGATCAGGCGAGGGAGCAAATAATTAGGTCATTCACAAGATGTCCCTCAGGTCAATCAACTCTGGCTGAGATGGCACAACATATCATAAGGACTCCTCTAAGTGCCGGGGTGGATTAAAGAGCCAGGAGATCAAAGATGGTTCAATCAGGAAGATGAGAGATCATGCAGGATCCGCACACCTTTATCAGGTAGTCCATATCAGAATAAGCAGTCAATCCTCGAAATCAAGACGGCTGGAACCTCAAGAAAGATAGATCAATCAATAGTCATGAAATCATCACCAAATCATCGCATCATATCACATCCTCAATCCAATGTGTGAGATCTAAATCCTCAATAAAGAATCACACCTATGCTCTATGCATCAGCAAAAATCCTCAAGAAGCCCATATGCATATATCAAAGACAAATCCACCAAATCAATCTCAGCATCCTCAATATCATAGGCCCGGCTTACAAATATTCAATATACATAATCCTCGATGCAGGCTTCATCAATATGCACAGCATTCCCGGGTAAAGGGAGAGATGATACGGGGGACACGAGGAAGATGGATAAGAAGGGTAATACAATGAAGTGGAGAAGCTGATTGAGCATGCATGCCAATATCATGGGAGCTAGAAGGGTGATGCAGAGGGAACGAGGAGGACGGGCGAGGAGATCAGGACATAGACAAAATTGGATGTTCCACACAAGGCGGGAACACCATCAAACTGGCGGTCCGAAGAGCATGCTCTTTTTGAGCCTAAGAGGATGAGGATGGTACAGAGAATACGAGGAAAGTGATGAAGAAGAGGGAAACAAAGGACTTGTCGAAGAATGATTGAGCACAAGCGCCAACATCATGACTCGATGCAAAATGAAGAGATATATGTATAAGAGAGATAGAGACTCAAAGAAGAAAAATGCATGACTCACACGATGGGACTGGCTACTCAAATAGTGAATGAAAAACACAACGGACTCCAAGTCACATTCAATACACAAGGCAAACCCCCGATTCACCTACTCGACACGGTGAAGACCGTCAGGTGACGATCATTTATCTTTTCATTTTTAGAGTGAGGTGAGAATCACAAAGTTGTACAAACACTTAGGAGGCTTGATAGGATTTGGGCTCTACTCCTTAGTGTGTACGTGAGCACTTAAAACGCATCTAATGAGGGGGTTGCTCTCCCCAAGACAAGGAAGTCCCTTATGTTTTATTTTTATGTCCAATAGAGTTAGCAGTCCCGATTTTATTTAGGTTATCACTTTTTTTGGGGTATTTTCAATGCATGTACCTATCGAGGTTCCAATTTCCATTAAGCATCCTAAGTTGGCAAAATCAGAGGAAGAAGATCGGAAAAGCCATGCAAGTCGGAAATCGATGATGCATGCTAAGTAAGAAGACTTATAGTGCCTCCCAGCTCTCTCCATGCGGGATGCATAACAGAAATTGAAACCTATGCTATATGCAAATGCAAGCCGAAGAAATCGCCCTAGGTACAGAAATTGCTATTATCGTGAAGCACCACAAGTCGCTCACCGATCCTTAGCCCAAAAAGTCCGGTCTTGGCTCACCCCTCCTCTGCTCAACACACTTGAGTTTAGGAGAAAGCGCTTTGCGGGGCTCGCTGTGGCACAAGGGCTAAGAGATGGCAAGGCGACTGTTTAGAGTTTGATCTAGGTCCAAAGCGAACTATAGGTACATGCAAATATATATTAGGGTGTTTGGACCTAACTCTACGGGCAAGCAACTCCTAAGCTAAGGCTCATTCACACAAAATAATAAAAATAAAATAAAATAAAGAAAAGGAAAAGCATCAACATCATCGAGGCCCCCAAGGAAACAATCCCTCGGGCAATGGACCTCGGGAGTCGGAGTATACCTGTGAGAGTCCTGTATTATTACAAAATTCAAGTGTCACTCTCTCACATAAATATACATAGTAAAATAAAATTAAAATGCATAAAAATAAAGACTGTCTTCAAAAATTCTCTTTCTTCTGACCTAGATGCTCTCTCCTGTTGGCTGGCATAGAGGAGCCAACTTCGCCTTGCTTGGGTGCATAGGTCCTCCTAGGAGATCCTCCTTCGCTTGGCGGTCCCTCGCATCAAAGACAAAGAAAAGAGATGGTCAGAGCAGTCAATCAAATAATGTCAAATAGAAATAAAAACCAAACAAATAAATAAGTGCATGATGGACATGAGCAAAGAATTAAATAAATACAGGAGATCCACACAAAATCATACAAAATCCGTTGCCTCCACGGCAACGGCGCCATTTGATGAACGAGACCTGACGAGGGTCTAGAGTAATCCACACAAGGCGGGATCACAATGTCGCTGAGTCGACCGCTCAACAGATCCGAGATCAATCAACAATTAACCCACAAGAAATATATGCAATGAATATCCAAAAATATAGAGTTAAAATTTATTATAACTCTACATGCAAGTGTGTATAGGTGTAAGCACAAGTATAGGTCGAACACTGGGAGGCGAATTGTTGTAGAGTAAAATTGGTTGCACAGTTATTCAATTATTGGTTCATGTCCAATTCTTATTGTTTTTGTGAGTTTCTAATTGTTATATTTTTTATTTTATTTTTGGTTTTTATGATTTTTATTTAGTTTTTATATTTTATTATTTTCTTTTTTTATTTTTAATTATATAATATAGATATATATATATATATAAAGAGATATATATAAGAGAAGAGAGAGAGATAATATATAGATATATATATATATACATAAATACTCAAAATATATAGATATAATATTTTTTAGTTTTTGATATTTTTCTAATTTTTTTTCCATTTTTCAGGAATATTTCTAATTTTTTTATTTTAAATTTCAAAAATGTCCACAATATGGACTAATTAGTTAGCCGAATGTAATTTGGGTTTTAAAAATAAGAAATAATTACCAAAATTACCCAAATTAATTTTAATATATTAATAATAATATATAGATAATTATAAAAGAGAAAAATATATTTTTGGAGTTTTTTAAGGGTTTTTCTATTTTTTTGTTAGATTTTGGAGCTTTTTGATTTTTTTATTTTTCTTTTTCTTATTTTTAGAGTTTTTTAATTTCTGGACTCAATATATATACTATATATAATTTTTTTGTAATTTTTCAAAAGCATTTTATAATTTTTTTTTGTATTTTCTAATTAAAACAGTACAAAAAGGGCTCTTTTCTCATTTTTAATAATTAGGAAAAATGCAAAAAATGCGAAATAAAATATGGGCGTGGAAGAACACTACATGAAGCATTTATCCTAATTTTTCTGAATTTTTAGTAGCACCATAGGTATTTTTAATAAATAGATAAAAGACACAAAAATCAAACAGCCTGGCAGGGGCATTTTTGCAAATAAAATAATTTCCAAGGGCATCAGTGCAAAATTTCTACAGAAATAAATATTTATTTATATTTTTGGGGCTACTTTACAATTAACAAAAACCGACAGGGCTTCAGTGCAAATTCCACGTGCCTCATGTGGGACTGCACGTGAGGCGCGGAAGGACCAAAATGCAAATATATAAACTACAGGGGGCCACATGCAAATTTTACAATTATTTTAAAACGTGGCATTTTATTTACAGAATTAAACATTAAATAAAATGAAAGGCGGGGGTACATGTGAAATTTACCCCCAAAGGCGCTGGATCTAACGGCTGGTCTTCGTTCACTAATCCACGTGGTGCCTCCACGTGAGCCGATGACATTTCGCGATCCACGGCGAGGATTAGATCTCCAAAGTGATCTGACGGTCTGAGCACTGGGGGATCGGACGGCTGAGCTTCGACCTGGGCCTTCGTCTTCATCCAACGGCAGAGAGCTAGCGTGGAAGAACAGGGAAGCAAGCTCGCCTGGGCGAGCTTCTTCCGACCAGATCTCGCTCCTCCGCCGGTCTTTGCCGCACCTGAAGGTCCCGAACGCTTCCTGGAAGGTTGCTCTATCTGCTGGAGGGCTTGGATTGGCCGGAGACACGCTGGAGCGCCGCTACGGGCTCGAAGAAGAAACAGAGCTCCAGGTACCTCCGTCGGCTTGGAATTTATCTCCTGGTGCTCTTTGGCGCACCTTACCTGCACAGGAAGGTAGAGGGGCTCGAGGTCTCTCTCCTCGACCCGGGGTTTGAAGCTGTTAGCGCTAAAAGGGGCGAGGTGGCGAAGCCTCCGGCGAGCGGTGGAGTTGAAGCTTCGGTTCGCAGATCTGGAGCAGATCTGGTTGGACAGAGGTGGCTGGGAGGTGGAGAAGGAGGTAGGAAAGAAAATAGTGGTGAAATGAAGTCGGGGAACAGTCGGAAACACGGTGGCGAAGTCGCCGGAGCTGAGCTCCGGCGAACTTCGATTTAACTAATATACACTATTCTAATAATCTAAATGCAAAATAAAAGACAGGAATTAAATGCAGGAACGAAAACCTACCTAAAAAATGTAAATGCGCAGCTCGACTTGGTCGGAGGGCCAAGGAGCAGGACGACTGCCGGAGCGCCGCCGTGGGCGCATCTCCTTCCTCCGCGAACCTCCTCGAACCTTCAGGGGACCTCCTACTGTCACCAAGATGCACGCTGGGCTGAAGGCGAGGGTTCTAGGGCTTAGGAAATGGCCGAAAAGCTCGGACGAAGGAGATGGAGTTATTTATAAACGGGAGGGGGTGCCCTTATTGACCGGCGATTAGCAAAGAATCAGGGCTATGTACAAACAAATCGAATATGCGGCGAGGATCATGATGCATCTGGGAGAAAAATCCGTGAAGAGATCGACGGTGACGGAGCACTGAGTCGAGCGGAAAAAATGCAAGAAATCGGGGGAAGCGACATGTCTGACGGGAGTCAGAGGCGCAGGGGGAGTTGACCGGAGGTCAACACTCCCTGGCCCCTGATTGGTCCACTTCAAGACGAACTTGACCCATTTATTACACGTAATAAATGAATTAATTAGATTTTGCTTATAAAATAAAAAATGTTTATAAATTAATGTAGTATTTACTTATGATTTTTATTTATTTTTTTGAAGTATTTTATTACGGTTTTTTTAATAATGTATTTATAAGTATATTTATGTATATTTATTTTTATTTTGTTTTTTTATTTTATTAATTTATTTTCTTATTTTATAAATTTATAACTTATTTTTGTGAGTATAAATATATTTTTATTTAATTTTTTTATGAGTTTATTTACATTTTTAAATAAATAGGTTTAGGTATATGTAGGTATACTTATAGGTATTTACCTATATTTTATATATATTTTATTTATTTAATGAATTATTTTGTTTTTATTTTGGATTTGTATTTTAATAAGGTATATATAATATATAAATTATTATAAAAATATAGATGAATAAAGAATAAAAGAATTAAATCCCCTTTTATTTATGTACATATAGGTAGCATATGTATTTTGTCTATGTATTTCATAGACTTATTTTATTTTTACAAATTGTTTTTGGTTTTCTTTTTATTTCAATATGTACATGTATTATATACATTATTTACAAAATTCTAAAAATATAAATTTATAAAAATAATGGATAATGAATAGATGGAATATTTTAATCAATACTATATACAAGGAGGGCCAAAAACCTAACTTCTACAGATGAACTCTAAAAATTCTGAAACCAATTTTATTAAATAGTTCTTGGAAAGCTATATACAATTAAAGGTGAGTTTGGTGATTTGGAGTTTTTATTTGCAAGATATGGGTATGTGAAGTTGAGATTTTGGCTTTTTATTCTGGGTATAAAATGTACACTGAGTATTATTTTTACACAAACTCAATTTTGTAATTTTATTCACATTATTATCTACAACTTTCATGTACAAAGTTTCTCTATTTGATGAGTAAATAATTATATACAAAATAGGTGTCAAAAATGCATAAATGAATGAGTAGATTAATGAGGTATTTATTGTATAATGGCCCTTATCTCCCCCTACTTTATTCCTTGTCGACCAATTCCATGCTGGCCTTGGTCTCGGGGTTAGGGTCATAAAATATTTGCAATATTTTATTCCCTTTTCTTTTCTTCTCTTTATTCTATAATTTTGGCGTTAAAAACCTTATTCTATGTACTATAAATACAATAAACAATGAATGCCATTATGAACAAATTGATGCTATTTAAATGCATTTGCTGGGGTTTTTAAGGCCAAAATGATAGAATAAAGGTGATGAAATGGAGATTCATCAGCCCCCCTCTGCCCCCGCCTCCCCCTCCGCCCCCGAGCTCCTCCCCCTCTGCCCCTAGTGCCTTCCCCCACCTCCGCACCCGCGCCTCCTCCTCTGCGCACGAGCTCGTCCCTCCGCTCTGAGCTCCTCTCCGGTCGTCGTACCTCCGCCCCTGCTCCTCCATGGCCCCCTCCGCCCCGAGCTCCTCGTCCGCCCCCGCTCCTCCACGACCCCCTCTGCCTCAGCTCCTCCCTAGCCCGCCATGAGCTCCTTCACGGCCCCCTCCACCTCAGCTTCTCCTTAGCCCGCCATGAGCTCCTCCCCAGCCCTCGCACCTCCGCCCCCGCTCCTCCATGGCCCCCTCCGCCCCAGTTCCTCGCCAGACCGCCCGAGCTCCTCCACGACCCCCTCCGCCCTAGCTCTCCCAGAGCTCCTCCCTGACCCTCGCACTTCCGCCCACGCTCCTCCACGTCCCCTCCGCCCCGAGCTCCTCCTACACCCCTGATCCCTCATGACGCAAGGAGGGCTTTCAGTATTGGTTAAGTTAAGATAAAATTTTGATTAATTGATTCATGAAAATTCATCGAAAAATTCAATGAAATTCACCATTTAATCCGTAATGAGTGATATATCCGTGAAAATGCAAAAAAATTAACAATTTGATGGATCCATGAAGGTGTAACTAAGAGAGAGAAATTATGAAGAGAAAGGAAGAAGAATAAATGGAAGAGGAACAAGATGAAGAAGAAGTATGGACAATTAAGTAAAGCTCTTTGCTTCCTTCGTCAAAACGAGCTAAGTGAATGTCCTACAAAATGCACATTCAGAAGAACAGAGCAGCATAGAAGAGCCGAGTAGGCACCAGTGGCTGCAGTCCGCGGAGCGCTCCGGGTTTGCATGCTGGTTGGGGGTTCTTGGAGACCGGATCGCCCCATTCCAATGGGCCGAAGCGAAGAAATTGAAGTCGTTCAGATTGAATCGATGATAAACTAATGTTTAGAAGACGGGCCAATCATCAAAGACAGCAAGTTCAGCAATTGAATATTGATTTATCAATGCCAAATGGTTTAGCCACGTATCCCCTTTTATTCAACAAAATACTTTTTTTTGGTAGACAAATAATTATAAAGAAATAGTCGACAATGCTTAGATCTTCGATCTGTTATTGATGAAAATTGATCTGACAACCTGTGGATTTGAGCTCAAATGGACATGTTGACAATTACTCAAAATATTTAAGTCCAAGTTGTCAAGTATTAATCCCCGCCACTTATACCCCACACTCACACTTCCTGAGTTTTAGATATGGGGTTATTTTTGAGGTTGGAGTGTTACAACCCCATAGCAGTTTGGGTAATTGTCGACGGATACATTTGTGCTCGAACCAAACAAGATGTTAATGTCAGTTTTCCTCGATAGCGAATCAAGGACCTAAGCCCGGAACGTTACACACATATTTCTTCCATTAGAAGTCAGAATTTTGGGAGATAACGAAGATTTGGAGAAACTTGGTGATTCTCAAGCCAAGAGATTGTCACGTAAATTGTAACAAGTGTATATATGCCAACACTACTAAACAATATTATTATTACTACCACATAACGAAGATAGTTTTGGAGCAGCAAAGGCCTCGCGAGTCATGAGTATGGTTCTCCAAAGGCCCCTCTTTAGATTTCTTGCCAATGTCTATTTTTCAAGAGGAATTTTTACACCACGACACCTATATGCTTGTCCGATTACACCACAGCTTACCAATTTTGATTTATATCATGACATGTAACTTTGTTACACCGTTGGCTCCTATAGTTACGTTTTGTTATTCAGCTCTTTATAGTTCATTGCAGGGACAACGAAGAAACACAAAATTGCAATAAAAAAGCCGTTTAAAAATGTGCTATTTTTTGAATTTTTTACGTTTATGCCCTTCTGAATTTTGTCTGTAAAATGCTTGCCCTACCTACTTTTTAATTACATAACGATCTGTGACTCAGATTATCAGAGATAACAATAAAAAAAAAACTAAAATGAAAAAAAATCTACAAACAATAATAAATTTGTTTTTAGTACTTTTCATCTTCAAAAATAGTTGCCACCCCCCAAAAGCATTCAAAATTTTACCCAAGCTAAAGTAGTAGTCTACATAGTCTGCCAACTCATCATTTACCCTATCATTATATAACATGATGTGATACGAGTCTTCTTCTTACCTTTACACACAACTGCCACTCGAGTGATTTCCCTATCAGTGCATTGCCATCCCCCAAATAGCTTGTCAGGTATCTGATTTTTGAAATTTCCTGCAAAGTCTCGGGCTTAGTTCCTTGGTTCGTTAACAGAGAGAACTGATCCTGACAACTTATTAGATTCAAGCCCGAATGAACCTGTTGATAACCACCCAAAATGTTTAAGTCCAAGCTGTTAATTCTCACCACTTATAACCCACTCTCTCACTTTGTGAGTTTTAGATGTAGGATTATGTTTGGGGGTATGGAGTGTTACAATCAATATATCCCCTGATCAATATATATTATATTAAAGTTTATTTTAACTCAGCCACGACCGATCCCAAGCCCGGGTAAATTGAGGAGGATTGCATTAGATAGTCGACAACCAATGTAAAACAGTCGACGACAGATTCCTAAATAATATTTTATTAAAAAAATACTATTTAGGAAATTGCATCAAGACAACCGAATCTTTTCAACATAGATTTAAGCAAATATTTAGATTCCGTCGGAGTGTTCCCTACTTGTAACACGTTGCATCGACCGGATGAAATGAAAAATTAGCAAGGACCACTATATCACTGCTTGGATATAGTTTAAAGTTTGCAAGGGTTCTCACATTATGAACACATACCAGTAAATAAGCTAGTTCCGCTGCATCATCGCTCAGGTGCCATCCAAAATTTGCAAGGATTCTTGTATGATGGATGCATGCGAGTAAAGAAGTTAGTCCAAAAGAGGTTGCAAAGGAAGTTGCAGATAAGTAGTTGGAATATTAACACTTTGAATGGCAAATTGATGGAGATCGTAGATACGATGGAAGGAAGGAAGATTTGGATATTATATCTCCAAGAGACAAAATGAGTTGGAGAGAAAGCAAGAGAGATCGAGAAACATGCTTTAAATTTTGGTATTCAGATAAAAATAAGGATAGAAATGGTGTTGGAGTGATTGTTCATAAGGATTTGAAGGATTGTGTGGCTGAGGTGCAACGATTCGAGGATTGGATTATTTTGCTAAAATTGATACTTGAAGAAGAAATTCTGAATATTATCTCAGCTTCTGCACCACAAATAGATTTAGATGAAAGGATTAAACAAGCTTTTTGGAAGGATCTGGATAAGATTTTGCAAGGAATCCCACAAAGAGAGATGATTTACCTGGGTGAAGATCTTAGTGGACATGTGGCAAAGGATGCTTCAAGGCATTCTAGTGTTCATGGAGGCCATGGCTTCAGGGATAGAAATGATGAGAGAAAATTCATTCTGGATTTTATAATAGCTTATGTTCTTGTCATAGTAAACACTCTCTTCAAGAAGAGGGAGGAACATTTAATTACTTATAAGAGTGGCCCGACTAGAACACATATAGATTACTTTACGTTGAGTAGAAGAGATCGATTGTGTTGCAAAAGACTGCAAAATAATCCCAAGAGAGTCTGATAACCTAACATCGCTTGCTAATCATGGTTGTGCAAGTAAAAGATTGGTAAAGAAAAGGAGGGTTTCCAAGATCACTACAACTAGATGGTGGAATCTTTAACTGAAGCAATCAAGCTTCAGGGAGAAGGTTTTAAAAAAGATTGTAGCGGAAGTGCAGACGAGATGTGGGAGGCGGTAGCATCTTGAATCCAAAGGGTAGCCAAATAGATGCTAGGCGAGTCAAAGGGAGGAGCTCCAAGCCAAAAGAGGCTTGGTGGTGGAGTGGAGAGGTGCAAGAGAAGCTAAAAATTAAAAGAGCGTGCTTTAAAGATATGTCTAAGAATATAAAAAGGAAATTGTCAATTTGTCACAAAATACAAAATAGCGAAGAAGGAAGCAAAGAAGGCTGCAAGCGAAGCTAAGTCAAAAGCCTACAAAGTTTTGTACAAAAATCTCGACTCTAAGGAGGGGCAGAATGATATATTCAGGTTGGCCAAAGTAAAAGAAAGATCAAAGACCATTCTCAAGTGAGATGCATTAAGGACGAGGAAGGTCACGTACTTGATACTCAGAAGGATATAGACACTAGATGGAATTAGTATTTCCACAAGCTTTTCATTGGGAAGGAAATAGAGAGATCACTTTCAAATATCTAGCTAGTAGTGAAAGTTACTTGAATCGTGCAAGCTATAGACAAATACAAAGAAAGAAAGTACATGAGGCTTTAAAGGTTATGGGACCTGGGAAAGGTGTAGGATCGGATGATGTTGGAGTATTTGGTTGTGCGCCACATGAGTTGTAGATGGATAAATGGATACCTCCAGAATCCATTTACCCCATTCATGTGCTACCAATAGTGGGACTTGGAGGCTATGTGGAGGCTATATAAGGAGTCCCAGACCTCCTATCGATTGAGAAAGTTGAATGCAACATATGCTCCTTTAAGGGGTCGTTCGACAACTCTCCATGTGGACCCTACCTTATTTCTTTTTTAAAAAATTTAATAAATCAATTATCCATCATCAATTCCATCAAAAAATAATAAATTATACCATCATATCATATAAAAATTATAAACTACTCCACTTTTACAAACTTCAATACAATCACATCACAATAGCTACTCACTTTTTCAAACTTCAATACAATCATATCACAACAAACCCACTTCTAACCCACCCCCAGTTTAACCCTCTATCCAAACATCAAAACACAAAAACGGGTTACCCTCTGCCAGTTTAACCCGCCCTAACCCGCGCACCAAACGCACCCCAAGGGCTTCTCCCGTGGTTTCATCCCGCTCCTTAGGGAGTAGGGTTCCACATAAATCCCGATGTTCTTCAAATTTTATTTCTTTATTCTCTTATACTCTTCCGCATTCCTATTTTCTAACATGGTATCAGAACGGGGCGATTCTCGAGGATTTTATAGCTTTTATTTATGTTCGAGATTCGATTAGCAAATTCAGTTCTCCATTGTTCTTGCGATTTCTGTTCTTGAAGATTGTTCGAGAAGAATATTATTCTGAGTTGTTCGAGATCCATGTTCTAGGGTTCCAATCTGGAACCCTAATATCTGTTCATGTCCAGTCGCATATTTGTAAAAACCCAATGATGACAGCGGCATCTACAGCCGCAATCTGAGGTAGAACCCTACGCACGGGTGTCTTCCTCCCTCATCTAAGCACCATGCCGAATATGGCGACACAGCTTCCTCCAGATCACGTTGCAGATGATCCTTCAACAATCCACAAGGCGGCTGTGGGGGAACCTTCAGGCTCCCTTGCTGTATACAGCACTATCTTCTTTCTTGCAGGTGGTTAGCGGCACCTCTTCCAGGTCACACCCCCCGCCCTATCGCGCGCGACGAGCCTACTCCACTGGCAGCTCCTCCTTCTAGCCAGGAGTTAGCGCAAACCCCAGCCGCAAAGGTGACGCACTTCTCGTGCGTCATCCAGACCAATGGTAGCATGGACTACAGGTGATCGCCCCTTTAATCCCTTCAGCATCGTGAACTCCAGTGCATCGCTCGATGTCGTACGGTGGCGTATACTCCCAACTCTACGTCATCCAGTTGCGGCATCACCTGTCGAACGAACCCGCAGCTCCCCTCCAGGCAACGTGACAACAACTGCTCCTAGGCGGAGCCCTTGCAGCACCCTCGACCCCAGGTGGAGACCCCAGGCCGCATCTCCTTCTTTGCACGGCTCCACGATTTCCAAAACCCGCAACTCCAAGCTGCGCTGCGAATCAACTCGCACTCCAGGCGACACCTCCTGGCGGAGGCGACTTCGAACCCCATCGGGGGCGGCGGGGAAGATTTGTGAGGGTTCTGTGGGAACCCTAGTCTTGGAGAGAAAAGAAAAAGACACCCGAAGCCCCTATTTATTTTTTTAAAAAAACGAAGGTCGGAAGAAAAGAGGCCGGGCCATTTAAAAAAAGGGGGGGGAATGGAAATCTGCTGCAATATAAAATGGCAGTTTTTGTATGAGCCCAAAATTGGGCCGAGAGATTTTTTGTTAAAAAGAAGAAGAAGAAGGCGCGCACATATAAAAGTCGTACAAATTAAAAAATATTACAAAAGGCGTAAAAAGAAAGAAAGAGATGAAACTGTTTAAAAAAATCAAGACGGCTATTAAAGAAATGAAAAAAAGTCGTGTAAGATTCATGTTTTCCCCCATTCTTCATGTCTTCTCCCAACTTTGTCGATGTCATTTTCTGACAAGTATGGGAGAAAGGGGGGAGGGTATTGTGTAGAGTCACAGATCTTCTTCAAATTCAGATTCTCCAGACCAACCGGATATTCAGACTCTATAGTGATAAGATATTTCAGACTCGACATCAGATGGTTTCAGAGTCTTCAGTTTCAGACACGTACTTGTATGTGGTCTTTTCAGATGTGCACATATTTGTCATCTTTTGTGTGGTCCCCATCTTTTGTGTTTCGGCCAAAATTTTCATGTGAGTCATAGGTTTTCATGTGGTTTCATAGGTACTCCAGAGTAGAGTACCATTCTCTGTGCCAAATGAGAGAGATATAATTCTTCGACGATGAGACTTCTTCAGACTCCATTCTGCAGTGACCGTGGACTCCGACGAGGATTGCACTCCACGACCTTTCAGTTCGGCCTTTTTCAAAGATGAAGCAGTTGTCTACATTATTGTGGCAGGCCAAAGTACTCCGATGAGGAGACTCATTTTTCAGTTGCAGTGACTATAACATGTGCTGTACAGAGCACATGCTCTCCGACGAGGAGATTCAGTTGACTCACACTCCAGCCCATTCGTCCTCCTCGCCTGCACGCCATGAGAAGCAACGTCCTCGACAACAACTGATAGTTGTGCACGTTGAGTTGATATAGTGTCTTGTAGCATGTTGAGTTTTCATTATGTTCGTTCAAGCTGAGCATTGCATGCTCCAGCTTGAGGGGGAGTGTTGGAGTATTTGGTTGTGCGCCACATGAGTTGTAAATGGGTACTTCCAGGATCCATTTACCCCATCCATATGTCTAGTCCCCACATCTACCAGTGGTAGAACTTGGAGGCTCTGTGGAGGCTATATAATGAGCCCCAGACCTCCTATATCGATTGAGAAAGTTGAATGCAACATATGCCCCTTTGAGGGCTTCTCCCGTGGTTTCATCCCACTCCTTAGGGAGCAGGGTTCCACGTAAATCCCAGTGTTCTTCAAAATTTATTTCTTTATTCTCTAATATGCTTCCGCATTCCTATTTTCTAACAGATGACATTCCAATAGAAGTATGTAGAGTTTTAGGTGAACATGATTTGACTTGGCTTACAAATTTACTCAACGTTATTTGACGAAGCAAGAAAATGTCTGAAGATTGGAGAAGTATCATGGTGCCTCTTTATAAGAACAAAGGAGACATTCAAAATAGTTCAACTTAGAGAGGTATCGAGCTGATGAGTCACACTATGAAATTTTGAGAACATTTGATCGAAAGAAGGTTGAGACAAGTTTCCAAAGTAAAAGAAAATCAATTCGGATTCATGCCAGATCGCTCAACTATTGAAACCATCTATTTGCTGAGAACAATGAAGATCTATAGAGCTGAAAGAAAGAACCTTCATATGAATTTTATTGATTTGGATAAGGCGTATGATTCTGTTCCACGTGAGATATTGTGAAGAGTTTTAGAGAAGAGACAAGTATCTGTTCTATATATTAACCTCATAAGGATATGTATGATAGAGTTTTATTTTGATAAGGATCTATTTTAGGAAGATTGACTATTTTGACATCAACATTGGATTACATCAAGGTTCAACTTTGAGTCCATTTTTTACTTTGATTATGAACGAGTTGACGAGTCACATTCAGGATGAGATACCTTGATGTATGCTATTTGCTGATGATATTGTATTGATTAATGAGACTAGAAATTGAGTAAATGAGAATCTTGAGGTCTGGAGACATGCATTGGAGACTAAAGGATTTCGTATAAGTCTGGCTAAGAATGAATATATGGAGTGCACTTTTGATGGAAGCAATGATGAAGGAATCGAGGTGAAGATTATTGACGATAACATTCGAAAGAGAGATTCTTTTAGATATATGGGATCTATTTTCCAACGTGATGGGGAAATTGATGGAGATGTTACTAATAGAATAAATGTAGATTGGCTAAAGTGGAGAGGAGCCTCTATTGTTCTCTGTGATAGAAAATTTCTTTAAAAATTAAAGGAAAGTTCTACAAAGCAGCCCTAAGACCCGATATACTCTATGAATCTGAATGTTGTTCTGTGAACCATATACTCGTGCAGAGAATGACAGTAGCAGAAAGGAAAATGCTAAGGTGAATGTGTGGACACACACGTAAAGATCAGATTCGGAATGATGCAATAAGAAGAAAAGTAGGTGTAGCTCCGATTGATGATAAGAAAAGCTACCTCATAGTAGTTGATCCCTCCTTGAGATCGATCATAATGTGACTTTCCAAAGGGTTCTCAAACACGTGGCAAGATCCCCCTCCTTACATCTAAGCGAAGGGAGGCATTCTCCTTTCCTTTTCCAGCAAATGACTTTGATCTCCATTATCGTGTATCTTCCTCTAATGGGGAGCTCTGGCCTTCAACATAACCCCTCCTCCAGTGAAGGGTTCAACCTCTATCTCCTCCTCTAGTTGATCTGGCGTCCAGTGTTTCCTCCAAATTAAATATAGTATGTAGATTGTGTTGTGATATTTTTTCATATTAATCCATTGACATCATCTCTAACAATTTGACCTACAAAGGGTTAACATGGGATTCACACGTGTTAATATATATTTTGTGAGAATAATCAAGTATCATAAAATAATCAAGGTATATATGTTATTCGTGAATTCTCAAAAGGGCGTAGTGTCAAAACCTTATTTTCTATCCCACATCTCCTCTCCCTTCATCTTTTTCCATCTTTCATCTCCATCCTCACGGTAATAATTTGTATTCGCTCTATGCCTACTAGTTCCACGACATGATTTCACAATACCTCATGGGAAGCATGAAGAGTTCTATCATGGAGGTGGAATCAGCCATCTTCAAGCTCCTTATTTCTAAGGAAACCAAGGATCTCGATTGGATCGTCAAGAATCCTCGAATGGTGGAGGAGGACATCTTACTGCTCCCCGACGCGGAGTCCATCAAGGAGGAGATGGCTATGTCGACATCCCTATACGCTTACAATTGCTGATGAATGAATGAACCATCATGATGAAGGTGGAGGTGTGGGAAAAGCCTCCCAAGTTTCCATCTCCACAGGTTCCCGGCAAGAGCAGTGGATATGTAGGAGCACGATTATGAACCACTGCCTTTCAAGTCCAGAAGCCGGATGCGCCCCAATCACAACCTAAGCCTCAAGACCATCTTTACTCCATGCTAGCAAATCTGTCGCATCGCTTTACGTGGAGGTATCTCATGAGGGCCATAGCATGGAGGAGGTTTTTAGTCAATCCACAAGGAAAGTGATGCTAGAGGTTATCTCAAAGTTACATCTTATTGGATGCCATAAAATTATGAATATATATATGTAATTTTGGGTGGCCTCTTATCAACATCACATCCCATCTTCTTTACAAAAAAATGTCTATGGTTAGTGTATGTCTTCCATGTGCCCGAGACCCTAACCATGAGATTGTTGGGAAAAAACGAAAAAAGATGTTTATTCCTTGAGTCCTAGGCTCTATTATATATGGAGAGATCTATGGGCGAATTACATAGAATAGACAGAAAACAGAAATATATATAAAAGGTACATAAATATAAAATATATCTCGACACCCCACCTCAAGATGGAGCATAGATATCTATCATGCTCAGCTTGGATGAACACTTCTGGAAGGGCCCTCTAAGTAGAGCTTTGGTGAAAATATATGTTGTCTGGTCCCCTAAGCTGACATCCAACTAAAATAGAGGCCAGTCTCGAAACACAACAATAGATAAGAGTATACATAATGTAGAATGATGTAAAGCCATGAACTTGGCATCTCTCGGATCCTATATCATAAGATCCGACTCGTTAAGAGAAAACCAATGAAATTTGTTTCGTGTAAATCTGACTTTATTTCGATTTTTTTATGATTTTCGGAAGAAAGAGAAGTAAGGAGGGTTAAGACGTCATTAACCTATAATGACGATCATTAAGACTAATTAAGTATGATTAAAGAAACTAATGACGGATTGAAAACTGCTAATGATCATTATCAACAGTATCAATAGTTTGTAAAAGATAAGCGTAAGCCACGAAAGTTAAATTGCGATTAGTGGAAGTTAATCACGATTAGTGTTAATTAAGCGTCATTAGCGAATCTAGAATCATCTGGAATGTTCTAACTTAAGCCCCAAGTTTGGGATAAGTGTTGGCCAAAACCATGGGCCGCTAAACCATGATTAAGGTCTAAACTATGGTTTTCTAACCATGGTTAGTGGTTTTCTGGAGCCTATAAATACCCCATCATACCCATTCATTCTCTATGATTCCACTACCACCACCACCCAAGGGCTAGGGTTGAGAGGTCAGGAGGAGGAGTGGGAAGCGGGGAAAGAGCGCTAGCGAAGCGCTGCCGGAAGAACGAGGAGGAAGGTATGATCCTCTCTTAGTTTGCTTCGTAAGCTAAGCTTTCTATTCATCCTCTTTTCTTTCAAGTTTTATTCTTGATTCATCTTTCTTTCCGATTCGTTTCCTATTTTGGTTCGAGGAGAAATCTGTGTAACACCCTACTTAGGTGCGGGCGGCTGTGCACATCAGTGAACTATGTGATTCGTCACACATTCACTCACCTAAGACGCATGGTGTCTACCAATTCTCCATTGCTTATTGTTCTTTTTTTCCCGCTTTTATAGTTATTTTGATGGAGAAATCCGTGTAATACCCTACTTAGGTGCGGGTGGCTGTGCACGTCAGTGAACCCTGTGATTCGTCACACATTCACTCACCTAAGACGTGTGGTGTCTACCGATTCTCCATCGCTTGCAGTTTAATTATATTCTTTCAGTTTCGTTGTTTTTTTCCTTTCGATTGATTTTATAGATGAAGCTCTTTTCATTTTTATTTTGAAATATGCCCCGATCTAAGGGGAAACTCCATCGAAATTTTCCGAAAAATATGTCTCGATATAATGGGAAACTTTGCCGAAATTTTCGAGAAATATGTCCCGATATAAGGGGAAACTCTGCCAAAATTTTCTTACAAATATCAACCCAAATAAGGGGAAGCTCTACAGAAATTTCAAGAGAAAATATGTTCTTGGTGTTCTTGGTGTTCTTCGTGTTCTTTGTGTTCTTCGCGTTCTTCGTGTTATTCGTTCGTTCTTCGCGTTCTTGACACGTTCTTAGTGTTTTTGATACAAAAATGAAATTCAATCTTTTCAGGAGCTTTAAAGCATCCTTTCTGAAAAAGAAACACGATAAAACATTGCATACGCAAGAGAGAGCTCGATTAGGTAACGGAATCCTTCCTTTTGCTGTTGGATTTTCATATAAGATCGTTGAAATTTCTGATTTTATTTTCTTTGCTACGAAGAACCCTAATTTGGTTATTTTTGAGAAAATATGAAAAGTTGCATTGTGATTTCAACTAAAATAAGGTCTAAGCATCGAATTAATGCAGTGTCTTGGAAAGTTAGGTTTTGGAAGTTAAAATGAGCATAATTATGAGTATATAAATATATGAATTAATATATGTGTAAGTTTATACTCAATATTTTATGTTTATGCAAATATAAGGCTGAATTGAGGAATTACATCATGGGAATTGATGTGTTTTGAGTTGATCATGAAAAGGGTTGTGACTCACGTTAAGGATGACTGGGAGTAGAACTACAGATCGGACATGCAACATGTAGGTTTGTCGGAAGGAACCTGTATTGGTGTTTCCCTACCTAGGTGGTACACGGTTGACCTGTTATAATAAGTGCGCACGAAATAAATGATTTGCAACGCGTGGTACCGGGAGCCAATATATTCTGGTTGAACGACGGAAGATGTGGTCGTGCCATGTGGAGGCACGGGTAGTTCACTAGCGGTTGGATCACAACAACATGTATTTAAAGCCGTTAGGTTTTATGATTAAATATTAGCCTGAGGTTTTAAGCAACCGAGTCCTCGAGGATGGTGTGCTCCTTTGTTTGTCAGACTGAGGGTTAAGACCATTTTTTTGAGGCTCGGGTTAAGACCATGTTTAATAAAAGAAAAGGAAATTATCAGGGTAGTATTGGAGGATTGGTTGAGGCGACATGCGACGGCATAAGCTTACCAAGATCAACGCAATCTCCAATCCCGAAGTGTCCACAGCTTCGGAGTCCAAGAATGGTGGGGTTCCCCTATACTAATCCCTGATGTGGAATAGAAAAGAATAGGACTTAAATTAACAAGAAGGAATGAAACCTTTTGTGATAATAAGTTTTGCAAAATTACATAATTTGTTTGCTTTTATCTTATTCGTTACTTAGCATTCGCCAATTTTTATCCTATGATTTCTGGAAAACCCAACAGGTGTCGGTGAGCCAACGCAAGGATTCAAAAAATCCATCCAGCTTACATACTAGACATCCAGCCAGCCACAGTAGTTTTTCTTTGTAAGGTAATTAGTAATATTTCTGTGTATTTCCTTCAAGCTGATGTATATGTAAAGTGTTGTAGTGGGATAATGGATCATGTAAACTTTATTTTGTGAATGGCAAAGTATTGAAATACTTCCTTCTAAGTATTCTTATTTGCAATCTATTTCTAAATGTTAGTTGTGATTACTGAATAAATTATTGCTGAGTAACCAGATCCGGATATAGGAGGATCTGACGGTCCGAGATTCAGGGTCGCGACAGATCGGTATTAGAGCCTGATTACTCCATTAATTTATTCAGTAATTAATAATTATGAGCGGTATTCAGAAACTAAGGTTATATTAAGATCCTTTGATCTTAATAATTGACTGCAATAACATTCACAAGCCATTGTCCCTTACGTACATCATGCTAAGACATATAGGACCTAACCTTTGGCCTTGACTTATACCATGATCATGGCAGACGAAGATGTGTTTAGACAATTAACGGCTATGATGATAATGTTCCAAGACATGGGGCAAAGGCAGCAAGTATTGGAGGAGAGGTTCAATGTACAAGCTAAGAGACCCGAGGCATCTAAGCCTGCAGATGCTAGGATTGAAGGTTCTATCCATCTTTCTAAGGAAGAATCTAGTTACCATCGTTCACTGAGTCGGCTCCTACCCCAGCTAAAGGAGCAATGGAGAAGCCCTTCTTAGACACCAAACATGACTAGACAATTACCGAAAGGAAAAGATTCCTCGATTTAAAGGCATAGGGACACATGCTGATGCAGAACTATGGCTTGATGATGTCAGCAGGATATTGAGAATAATACACGCACCAGCAGATGCTTAGGTGCACTTTGCTGATTACTCCTTAGCAGACTATACAAGACGATGGTGGAGAGCCATTACCAAGAAATTAGTATCATGTTCCATGGGATGTTTTTGAAGATAGGTTTCGAACTCACTTCTGTCCCTCCCATTGGGAAGAGTTGAAGAGGAGGGAGTTAGCTTCTTTGACCCAAGGATCCAATAATGTACGAGATTACCATATTCACTTTACGGAGCTGATGTGTTACTCCCCAGCTTTAGAAGCTTCACCACAAGAGTGTCTTACCAAATTTGTTAGCGGTCTTGAGGGAGATTTGAGAGAGAAGCTTGCAGGTTTTAGAGCCACCACTGTAGATGAAGTCATGGACATCGCATCTCGTATTGAGATGGAGAGGGATGCAAACCGCCAAAGAAGAAGCTTCCACTTGACTGGTGGACCATCCAAACGTAAGGCGAATTATAACCGAAGAGACAATCGTTATCATCCAGTCGGGTCTAATATAAGCTCGCAACAGACTTTGGGACAGGAATTATCTGGAAGAAGGAGTTTCTCTAGACTATATCCTCGCGACTGAGGGGAAGTAGCTAGCACCTATGTGGCTGGGTCTTCAGCTCAAACAGGAGCACGTGTGTGTTTTTACTGTCATCAGGAAGGCGACATCAAGAAAGATTGTCTGAAGTTGAGAGGTTCAGGGTATAAACCAACCCCAATTAACAGTATAACATCCACCTCGAGCAATGAAGCAACACGCAGAGGAAGACATGGTAGAAGTCGTGGTTCACAAGGAGCGTCTCCTATACAGCAACCACCACAAAGTGTTGCGGGTTCTAGCTTGCATATTCCTAATGGTTATCTCAATGCAATTACTGAGGAACAAGCCAATAACTCAGGCACGGTCGTACGAGGTACCGTTACTATTCATGGATTTTCAGTACATGCCTTATTTGATTCTGGTGCATCACATTCATTTATTTCTCGACGGTTAGTACCCACTTTGGGTAAGATACTAGTACAAGTACAACGGTCCTATCTAATCAAGTGACCAGGAGGACAAGTATTTATAATCCGAGAAATCCTGGATAATTGTATAGTACTGATAGCGGGACATCAGTTACATGTTTCACTACTACTAATAGAAATGGAGGACTTTGATTTTATCCTAGGGATGGATTGGCTAGAAAGGCATCATGCATGTCTTGACTGTTTTTCAGAAGACAATAACGTTTCACCTTCCTAACTCGATAGAGTTTTAGTTCATTGGAAAGACATCCAATGATAATGTCGAATATATCTCTACTTTGAAGGCACAACAATTGTTAGAGCAAGGGTGCCAAGGTTATTTAGCCTATGTAACCACTACATCAGGGCCAGACAGAATGATGGAAGGTATTCCTATAGTGTGCGAGTTTCCTGGGGTATTTCCAGATGAACTACCTGGATTACCACCTGAGCGAGAGATTGAATTTGAAATCTCTATCATACCTGATACTCAACCTATCTCTATCCCTCTGTATAGGATGGCACTAGCTGAGTTACGAGAGTTAAAGGTACAATTGCAAGAACTGTTAGATAAAGGATTCATTCGTTCTAGTACTTCACCATGGGGTGCACCTGTCTTATTTGTCAGAAAAAAGGATGGGTCAATGTGGTTGTGCATTGACTATAGACAACTAAACAAGAAGACCGTAAAGAACAAGTATACCTCTGCCAAGAATAGATGATCTCTTTGATCAGTTACAAAGTTCAACTGTGTATTCCAAGATTGATTTAAGATCTGAATACCATCAGTTGAAAATTAAAGATACATATATTCCCAAGAAAGCTTTTCGAACTAGATACAGGCATTATGAATTCTTAGTTATGCCTTTTGGACTGACAAATGCCCCAACAACCTTCATGTGTCTTATGAATAGAGTATTCAAGAAGTTCTTAGATCACTTTATAGTAGTTTTTATTTATGATGTGCTTATTTACTCCAAGGATAAGTATCCGCATGAACACCATCTCAGACAAGCACTTAAAACTCTAAGGAAGAACAAACTGTAGGCTAAATATAGCAAATGTGACTTCTGGCTATCTGAAGTATCTTTCTTAGGCCATGTTATTTCTAGGGAAGGTATATCAGTTGATCCCACAAAGGTTAGTGCGGTGATGAGTTGGGAACGCCCGAAGACTGTCACAGAAATACGATCTTTTTTGGGATTAGCTGGATATTATAGAAGATTTGTGAAGGACTTTTCACGAATAGCATTGCCAATGACTAGGTTGACCCAGAAGGAAGTTTCATTCATATGGTCAGATGCATGTGAAATAAGTTTCTAAACACTGAAAGAATGCCTAACATCTGCACCCATCATTACTCTACCCTCCGGGAGTGAAGGGTTTACAGTGTACACTGACGCATCTAAAGAAGGACTTGGGGTGGTTCTTATGCAACATGGTAAGGTAGTTGTGTATGCATCACGACAGCTCAGGACACATGAGAAGAACTACCCAACACATAACCTTGAATTAGCTGCCGTAGTTTTTGCTTTAAAGATATGGAGACACTACATGTATGGTATTACTTTTGAAATCTTCACCGATTATAAAAGCTTGAAATATCTGTTTGATTAAAAGGAGCTCAATATGAGACAGAGACAGTGGCTAGAGTTGTTGAAAGATTATGATTGCACTATCTCCTACCACCCTGATAAGGGTAACGTAGTAGCAGATGCCCTTAGCAGAAGAACTTTTTCACCTGGGTTAATGAGTGCTATCCATTTCTGGGGTTTACTATCAACGTTAAGTGAATGGAAACCATTTGAAAGCAGTGCTGATACTATAACTATTCCTCACCGATACAAACCAGAGATCTGGGATAAAATAAAGAAAGGACAGGAGGATGATCCAATCCTTAAATACTTGAGACAACAACTTGAGAAGAATGAGATAGAGGGATTCCAAATACAAGATGGGTTACTATATAACCATCACAAAGCTTGTGTACAAGACATACCTGAACTGAGGAAAGACATTTTACGTGAAGCTCATTATTCTAGATTATCTATTCATCCAGGAATTAGAAGATGTATAAGGATCTTCATTCATACTTTTGGTGGCCAGGAATGAAGAAAGATGTTGCTGAGTTTGTGAATTCATGTTTTACTTGCCAACAGGTAAAAGCTTCACACCAAAACCACCATGATTGTTACAACCCCTCCCTATACCTGAGTGGAAAAGGGAAAGAATTTCCATTGACTTCGTTACTGGTTTACCTTAGACGACTGGTGGTAAAGATAGTATATGGGTAATAATAGATCGTCTGACCAAGATAGCACACTTCATTCCAATAAGCTTGTCTTTCACTCCAGACCAGCTTACTGAGTTATATATTACACATGTGATCCGCCTCCATGGTATCCCTAAGGAAGTAGTTTCAGATCGAGATTCACGATTCACCTCACACTATTTGGAGAACTTCATGAAAGCCTTAGGTACACAGTTTACAGCATATCATCCACAAACAGACGGTCAGTCAGAATGTACGATTCAGATACTAGAGGATATTCTACGAGCATGTGCCTTAGAATAGAAAGGGTCATGGATTAAACATTTGCCTCTTGCAGAATTCACCTACAATAACAGTTACTATACAAGTATTGGTATGACACCATTTGAAGCACTTTATGAACGTAGGTGTACTACTCCTTTGTGTTGGCAAGAGGTCGGAATAAAGAATCTTTATGATTCGTATATACTCCAGGAGACACGAGAAGCTGTAGAGCTTGCTCGAAAAAGACTAATAGCTGCCCAGAGTCTCCAGAAAAGCTATAGTGATACCAGGCGAAGAGACCTTAAATTTGAGGTAGGTGACTTTGTATTTCTCAAAGTATCATCTATGAAGGGTGTTCAGAGGTTTGGCTTACGTGGGAAGTTAGCACCCAGGTTCGTGGGTCCCTTTGAAATTATTCAACGGAATGGAAAAGTCGCTTATAGACTTGCGCTTCCTCCACATCTTTCGGCAATACATGATATTTTTCATTGTTTAAATCAGAGAAAGTATGTTAAGGATCCAGAGCATAAGATAAACTAGGATGATTTACATGTTGAGCCAGACTTGACATACCAAGAGATACCTGTACAAATACTTGACAGGGATATCAAGAAGTTGAGAAACAAAGAGGTACCTCTAGTTAAAGTGTTATGGCACAACCAAGAGTTTGAAGAAGCAATATGGAAATCTGAGGTAGAAATGAAAGAAAAGTATACGTACTTGTTTGAATGATAAAACTATGTATTATGTATATGTTGATATGCCTTGAATCCTAACCATCTAACCCAGGTTGAAGAACTGCATATGCATCCCCCTGTCGTACCATACCCCAACAGGACGGGGGTCTCGCTGCCCGGTCAGCGAGCTTGTGGGGGGGGGGGTCTAGGGGGGGAGCAGGTGCGCCCCCCCCTGCGGGGGTGTGGGGGCAGTGCCCCTGGCGAAAATTTTATGGAGCGGTTCTATTTGTATTCGGGTATTTGGATCCTTCTATTTTAGGGATCCGTCTGTATGGGAGTGCTATATAAACTCCTTAGGGTTAGGATTTTATGTATCCTCTGTATTCATTTTTTTCTCCACATAGTGAAACCGATCGCCACTGCCCAAGGACGTAGCCCAGTTACGGGTGAACCTTGTAAATCCGTGTGTTTGCGTTCTTACTTGTTTGATCGTGTTTGTGCGTGTTCGCTTCCGCGATTCGCAACAACTGGTATCAGAGCTTCGGGTTCCGTCAGGATCATCCAACAAGATGTCGTCACACAATATGAAGATCGAGAAGTTCACAGGGAAGAACGGATTCAGTCTATGGCAGATCAAGATGCGCGCCCTTCTGAAGCAGCAGGGCATGTGGGCGTCGTTGGACCAGGAACGTGCGAAGGCACTCGAACCCTCCGAGTTGACGGTGCAGGAAGAGAAGGCGCACTCGACGATTATGCTGTGTCTGGCAGACGAGATTATCACGGAGGTTGCTGATGAGACTTCTGTGGCCAGTCTGTGGTTGAGACTCGAACGTCTATACATGACGAAGTCTCTGACCAACAAGTTGCTTTTGAAGCAACGTTTGTTCTCTCTCCGCATGCAGGAAGGTACATCTCTTAAAGAACATCTAGATCGCTTAAATACATTATTGATGGATTTAAGAAACGTAGATGTTAAGATTGAAGATGAGGATGCTGCTTTGATTTTGTTAGTTTCTCTTCCATTATCATTTGAGAACTTTGTTCAATCGTTCATTGTGGAAAGAGAATCGATAACCCTAGAGGAAGTTCGCGCGAGTCTGCATACGCGTGAACTTCGACATATGGCTACTGGGAAGCAGGACTCTAACGCTGCAGGTTTGGTTATGACTCATGAGAAGAGTCATGCCAATTCTGGATACGCAAAGAAGGGAAAGCAGAAGTCCAAATCGAAGAATCACAATGCTAGGGACATTTGCAATTACTGCAAGGAACCTGGACATTGGAAGAAGGACTGCCCGAAGAAGAAATGGAAAGCCACAGTTGCTGCCGTGGCTCATGGAGGCGCAGATTCTGAAGATGACCTGGTTCTCACCGTCACAGATCAGACGCCCACAGACAACACATGGATTCTTGATTCAGGTTGTTCTTACCATATGACTCCCAATGAAGACTGGTTCTACAACTACGAGAAGATAGATGGTGGGAACGTTGTCATGGGGAATGATGCAGCATGCAAGATAGTAGGGATCAGCTCTGTGAAGATCAAGATGCATGATGGAGTCGTGAGGACGGTCACAGAAGTACGTCATGTCCCTGATTTGAGGAAGAACCTAATATCCCTTGGAGTCTTGGACTCTAAAGGATATAGGTACAGTGCTGAAGGTGGAGTCATGCAGGTTGCCAAAGGCGGGGTGGTTGTCATCAAGGGCAACAAGCAGAAGACCCTATACATATTGCAAGGATCTACAGTTACAGGTTCTGTTGCAGTGGTGTCTCAAGCCGTAAGATCAGTGTCCAAATTGTGGCATATGCGGCTAGGACACATGAGTCAGATGGGGATGAATATCCTCAATCAGAAGGGTCTCATCAGGGATCTCAAGGGATCTAAGCTGGAGTTCTGTGAGCATTGCGTGTTCGGGAAACAACACAGAAAGCAATTCAGTAAAGCTATCCACAGGACGAAGGAGACACTTGACTACATCCATGCTGATTGTTGGGGCCCTTCACGGGTTCCATCTTTGGGAGGTGCCAGGTATTTTCTATCTATTATTGATGATTATTCCAGGATGGTGTGGGTGTATTTTATGAAGCACAAGAGCGAAGCATTTCAGACCTTCAGGCAGTGGAAGATCTTGGTGGAAAATCAGACTTCTAAGAAGGTGAAGCATCTTCGCACAGATAACGGACTGGAGTTCTGTTCATCGGAGTTCAATGAGTTCTGCAAGGAGGAGGGTGTTGCGAGACATCTTAGCGTTAGAGATACGCCACAACAAAACGGAGTTGCTGAACGAATGAACAGAACGCTTCTGGAGAGAGCAAGGTGCATGCTCTCTAATGCTGGACTTGGTAGAGCATTCTGGGCTGAAGCTGTGAATACAGCCTGTTACTTGGTGAATCGGAGTCCTGCGTCTGCCATTGATTGCAAAACACCTATGGAGGTATGGTCCGGTAATCATGCTGATTATTCTATTTTACGAGTCTTTGGTTGTGCTGCTTATTATCATGTTAGTGAAGGAAAGTTAGAACCAAGGGCAAAGAAAGGGGTGTTTACAGGATATGGTGCAGGAGTGAAGGGGTATAGAATCTGGTCCCCTTCTGAGCATAGAATTATTGTTAGCAGGAATGTTACTTTTGATGAGAATTCCGTGCTTCACAAGAGTAGTGAGTCTGTTGATGCAGGGACAGGTGATGATGTGTCCGAACAGGTGGAGTTCGAACTGACATCAAGTAGTGATCACGCAGTTCGTCACACCACTCCTGATCAGGCTGTTGTTGAACAGCTTGAAGCAGAGCAACCAGAAGAGAGGCAACCTAGTATTGCTACTGATCGGCCCCGTAGAGAGATACATCCACCGCAGAGATACGGATTCGAAGACACGGTTGCATTTGCACTGCAGGTTGCGGAGGAGGCAGAGTCACCAGAACCCTCCACTTACAGGGAGGCAATATCTAGGGCAGAATCTGAGCAGTGGATTGCTACTATGGGTGAGGAGATGGAGTCTCTTCACAAGAATCAGACATGGGAACTTGTCAAATTGCCAAAGGGGAGGAAGATCGTTGGATGCAAATGGGTCTTCAAGAAAAAGACAGGAATTTCAGACAGTGAAGGCATCAGATACAAAGCACGCCTAGTTGCAAAGGGTTACAGTCAGAAGGAAGGTGTGGATTACAACGAGATATTTTCTCCTGTTGTAAGACATACATCCATCAGGGTGCTACTAGCTCTTGTAGCACATCAAGACTTGGAGCTGGAGCAGTTAGATGTGACGACAGCCTTCCTACATGGTGAACTCGAAGAAGACATTCTTATGAGCCAACCAGAGGGATTCCTATCTCAGGGTAAGGAAGATCATGTATGTAGATTGAAGAAGTCTTTGTATGGGCTTAAGCAGTCTCCCAGGCAGTGGTACAAGAAGTTTGATAGTTTCATGACTGATCATGGGTTCAACAGGAGCCCATACGATTGTTGTGTTTACCACAACAAGGTGGAGGATGGATCCTTCATCTATCTGTTACTGTACGTCGATGATATGCTGATTGCTGCCAAACAGAGGAGTACCATAGATGATCTGAAGAAGCTCCTTAGTTCAGAATTTGACATGAAGGATCTTGGTGCAACGAAGAAGATTTTAGGGATGGAGATCATTAGAGATCGTGCAGAACGGAAACTTTTCTTATCTCAGAAGAACTACATTGAGAAAGTTCTACTGAGATTTGGAATGTCTACAGCCAAGCCTCTAAGTACTCCATCCGCTTCAAATATTCATCTCTCAGTTTCTTTTGCACCACAGTCAAATGCTGATAAGGAATACATGTCACGTGTTCCCTATGCCAGCGCAGTTGGGAGTCTTATGTATGCCATGGTATGCACAAGACCTGACATCGCTCATGCTGTGAGCGTTGTTAGTAGATTCATGGGTAACCCAGGAAAGGAGCATTGGCAGGCAGTCAAGCGGATTTTCCGCTATCTGAAAGGAACAACAGACATTGGCCTCATTTATAGAAGTGATTCAGAGTGCTTGGTTGCTGGATATTCAGATTCAGACTATGCAGCAGATATTGATGGGAGGAGATCGATGACAGGCTACGTCTTCACTTTAGGGAATTCGGTCATCAGTTGGAAGGCTACCTTACAGCCATCGGTTACTTTGTCTACTATAGAGGCAGAATACATGGCACTGACAGAGGCTGCAAAGGAAGGCATTTGGCTGAAGGGCTTACTTGGAGACCTCGGTCTGCAACAAAATCAGGCTATAGTATATTGTGAAAGTCTTAGTGCAATATGCTTAGCCAAGGATCATGTTCATCATGAGAGAACCAAGCACATAGATGTCAGATATCACTTCATTCGTTCTGAGAAGAGGATCAAGGTGAAGAAGGTTGGTACAGCAGATAATCCAGCCGATATGTTCACGAAGGCGGTTCCTGGGAGTAAGTTCAAACATTGTTTGGACTTGCTCAATGTCGACAGTTGGGACTAGCCCCAAGGAGGGGCTGGCGGCGGCACGACGAAGCTTAGTGAAGCTTCTCAGAGGATTCAATTCAAGGTGGAGATTGTTCATATGCCTTGAATCCTAACATCTAACCCAGGTTGAAGAACTGCATATGCATCCCCCTGCCGTACCATACCCCAACAGGACGGGGGTCTCGCTGCCCGGTCAGCGAGCCTGTGGGGGGGGGGTCTAGGAGGGGAGCAGGTGCCCCCCCCCCCCCCCCCCCCCCCGCGGGGGTGTGGGGGCAGTGCCCCCGGCGAAAATTTTATGGAGCGGTTCTATTTGTATTCGGGTATTTGGATCCTTCTATTTTAGGGATCCGTCTGTATGGGAGTGCTATATAAACTCCTTAGGGTTAGGGTTTTATGTATCCTCTGTATTCATTTTTTTCTCCACATAGTGAAACTGATCGCCGCCGCCCAAGGACGTAGCCCAGTTACGGGTGAACCTTGTAAATCCGTGTGTTTGCGTTCTTGCTTGTTTGATCGTGTTTGTGCGTGTTCGCTTCCGCGATTCGCAATAGTATATATTCATTATAAATGAAAGGACGTTCATTCTCTTTAAGGTTGTTATGCCTGCATCTCTAGTCTCGAGGACGAGACTTCCTTTAAGGTTGTTATAATTGTAAAGCCATGAATTTGGCATCTCTCGGATCCTATATCTAAGATCCGACTCGTTAAGAGATAACCAACAGAATTTGTTTCGTGTGAATAAGACTTTATTTTGATTTTTTTGATTTTCGGAAGAAAGAGAAGTAAGGAGGGTTAAGACGTCATTAACACATAATGACTGTCATTAAGACTAATTAAGTGTGATTAAAGAAACTAATGATGGATTGAAAACTGCTAATGATCATTAGCAATACTAATCAATAGTTTGCAAAAGATAAGCGTAAACCACGAAAGTTAAATCGCGATTAGTGAAAGTTAATCACGATTAGTATTAATTAAGCGTCATTAGCGAATCTAGAATCATCTGGAATGTTCTAACTTAAGCCTCAAGTTTGGGATAAGTTTTGGCCAAAACCATGGGCCGCTAAATCATGATTAAGGTCTAAAACATGGTTTTCTAACCATGGTTAGTAGTTTTTTGGAGCTTATAAATACCCCCTACCCGTTCATTCTCTACGATTTCCACTACCACCACCACCCAAGGGCTAGGGTTGAGAGGTCGGGAAGAGGAGTGGAAGGCAGGGAAAGAGCGCTAGCGAAGCGCTGCCGGGAGAACGAGGAGGAAGGTATAATCCTCTCTTAGTTTGCTTTGTAAGCTAAGCTTTCTATTCATCCTATTTTCTTCCAAGTTTTGTTCTTAATTCATCTTTCTTTCCGATTCGTTTCCTGTTGTGGTTCGAGGAGAAATCTGCGTAACACCCTACTTAGATACGGCCGGCTGTGCACGTCAGTGAACCCTGTGATTCGTCACGCATTCACTCACCTAAGACACGTGGTGTCTACCGATTCTCTATTGCTTATTATTCTTTCTTTTTCGCTTTTATAGTTATTTTGATGGAGAAATCCATTTAATAGCCTACTTAAGTACGGGCGGTTGTGCACGTCAGTGAACCCTGTGATTCGTCACACATTCATTCACCTAAGACGTGTGGTGTCTACCAATTCTCCATCGCTTGCAGTTTAATTATATTCTTTCAGTTTCTTTATTGTTTTCCTCTCGATTGATTTTATAGAGGAAAAACTTTTCATTTTTATTTTAAAATATGTCCCGATATAAGGGGAAACTCTGCCGAATTTTTCCGAGAAATATGTCCCGATATAAGGGAAACTCTGCTAAACTTTTCCTAAAAATATCACCCCATATAAGGGGAAGCTCTGCCGAAATTTAAAGAGAAAATATGTTCTTGGCGTTCTTCGTGTTCTTCGTTCGTTCTTCGCGTTCTTGACACGTTCTTAGCGTTTTTGATACGAAATGAAATTTGATTTTTGCAGGAGCCTTAAAACATCCTTTCTAAAAAAGAAACACGATAAAACGTTGCATACGCGAGAGAGCTCGATTAGGTAACGAAATCCTTCCTTTTGCTGTTGAGTTTTCATATGAGATCGTTAAAATTTCTGATTTTATGTTCTTTTCTACGAATAACCCTAATTTGGTTATTTTTGAGAAAATATGAAAAGTTGCTTTGTGATTTCAACTAAAATAAGGTCTAAGCATCGAATTAATGCAGTGGCTTGGAAGTTAAAATGAGCATAATTATGAGTATATAAATATATGAATTAATATATGTGTAAGTTTATACTCAATATTTTATGTTTATGCAAATATAAGGCTGAATTGAGGAATTACATCATGGGAAATGATGTGTTTTGAGTTAATCATGAAAAGGGTTGTGACTCACGTTAAGGATGACTGGGAGTAGAACTACAGGTCGGGCATGCAACCTGTAGGTTTGTCGGAAGGAACCCGTATTGGTGTTTCCCTACCTAGGTGGTACAGGGTTGCCCTGTTATGATAAGTGCACGAAATGAATGATTTGCAATGCGTGGTATGAGAGCCAATATGTTCGGGTTGAACGACGGAAGATGTGGTCGTGCCATGTGGAGGCACGGGTGGTTCAATAGCGGCTGGGTCACGACAACATGTATTTAAAACTGCTAGGTTTTATGATTAAATGTTAGCCTGAGGTTTTAAGAAACCGAATCCTCGAGGAGGGTGTGCTCCTTTGTTTGCTAGGCTGAGGGTTAAGACCCTGGTTAATAAAAGAAAAGAAAATTGTCAGGGTAGTATTGGAGGATTGGTTGAGGCGACGTGCGGCGGCATAAGCTTACCAAGATCAACGCAATCTCCAATCCCGAAGTGTCCACAGCTTCGGAGTTCAAGAATCGTGGGGTTCCCTAGACTAATCCCTGATGTGGAATAGAAAGGAATAGGACTTAAATTAACGAGAAGGAATGGAACCTTTTGTAATAACAAGTTTTATAAAATTACACAATTTGTTTGCTTTTCTCTTCTTCGTTACTTAGCATTCACTAATTTTTATCCTATGATTTATGGAAAACCCAACATGTGTCGGTGAGCTATCGCATGGACTTTAGAAATCCATCCAGCTTACATACTAGACATCCAGCCAGCCACAGTAGCTTTTCTTTGTAAGGTAGTTAGTAATATTTCTGTGTATTTCCTTCAAGCTGATGTAAATGTAAAGGGTTGTAGTGGGACAATGAATCATGTAAACTTTATTTTGTGAATGGAAAAATATTGAAATACTTCTTCTGAGTATTTTTATTTGCAGTATGTTTCTGAATGTTAGGTGTGATTTGTTGAATAAATTACTGCTGAGTAACCAGATCCGGATATGGGAGGATCCGACGGCCCGAGATTCGAGGTCGCGACAAATGACGAGCAACTGGGGAGAACATGTCAAGATAATCTACCTCGTATGTCTGAGTAAACCCATGAGCAACCAGTCGAGCCTTGTACCTATCAATGATACCATCTGCATTTTGCTTCACTGTGAAAACTTATTTGCAGCTTATTGTAGACGCCGCAGTGGGGGCGAGGCCAAGGCTCCAGGTACCTCTTGACTGAAGAGCAGCTATCTCTTCTTCCATAGCTAATCTCCATCAATGTCCTACAGGGCCTCCTAATAATTCTGTGGAATGGCAACTGCAAATTTCCTGAAATCGCCAGTCAAGCGATCAAAGGAGACCATGAATGCAATAGGATATGATGCGCAGCTGCGCTTCTGCTTCCAAAGCGCAATAGGTAAGTCCAATTCAGCAACCTCCACATCTGTGTCCTGTATAGAGCCTTGCTCAGGTAGATCACTAGACCCATTGTTAGAAATTATATATTCGAAACATACCTCACGGGTGCTAGATGATGAGCGGTGACCATGCGCAGAAGTAGGCCGACGGGAATATTGATGTGACAAAGGTGGAACTGGGACCATAGTAGGTGGTGGAGGTGGTGGTGGTGTTGGTGGAGCATATTGTGATGGTAGTGTGGCATGTAGATTTCATTATCAGAGTTTGAGGAGGCTAATCGATCACCTATAGGAGAAAAGTACATCATCGACTCGAAAAAGGTGACATCAGCACTAACATAATACTTCCTGTGCAGTGGATCATAATACATGTACCTCTTTTGTATCCTGGAGTCTTGTCAATACATGGAGACAATTTGTGGACAAACGCGACCGAACCAAATACACGAGGAGTAAGTGAGACCAATTCCTTTCCAGGAAAGGCAAGAGAAAAATGATTTTTCTCACCCAAAACCGATGAGGGTATGCGATTAATAAGATAACATGCCGTAAGGACAGCATCACCCCAAAAAGAATGTGGAGCACGACTCTGAATGAGAAGAGTCCTTGTAATATCAAGCAAATGACGATGCTTCCTCTCTGCAACACTATTTTGTTGGGAAGTATAGGCACATGATGTCTGATGAATAATACATTTGGTTGAAAAATAATTGGAAAGAGAATGAGTATAGAATTCTAAGGCAATATCACTTCTCACAAATTTCACAGAAGAAGAAAATACATTTCGTACTTCAGTGAGAAGTTTTGATAACATCTCCAGCTTCAGATTTATTCCTTAATAAAAAGATCCACGACAGACGAGAGAAATCATCCACTGCAACAAGATAAAACATGTGTCCCTGATGATCAGGTACACGACTGGGACCCCAAATATCTACATGAAACAACCCAAAAGTAGAGCTACTACTCCGAATCTGACGACTAGGAAATGCAGACCGATGATGCTTTCCCAATTGACAAGCCTTACGTTGAAAGGACGAGTGAGGAGGGATCTGAGGCAGAACACAATACATTTTCTGGAGCAGGAGATGACCAAAGCGTAGGTTCCACATGAAGTGTGAGATAGATCCAACAGAAAGAGAAGAGGTTCCAGCATACATAGTTCGAGTTAAGCGATAGAGGCTACTGTGTGCACGGCCACACCCAATCACTTTGCCCGTAAGGATGTCCTGAAATACAAGTGAAGATGGGTCAAAAATAGCTCGACAATGTAAATCTTTTGTAATATGACTAATAGATAACAAGTTCATAGAGAAGTCAGGTGCATGCAACACATTCTGTAAATGCATAGAGGATGTCAAACTAATCTCCCCCTGTACAGTGATTGGGGAATGAGTCCCATCTGCAATACCACAGTACGTCCTGGAGGAACCTGTCGGTATGATGTAAGTTGATCAATGTATCCACACAAGTGATGTGTGGCACTGGAATCCATAATCCATTCTACTACACCGGATTCACAACTGGTAGAGAGTGTATAAGTACTACCTGAAGTACTGGAGGAGGATGAAGCAGCCACATCAGAGTGACTCCCATAGGCCGAGGAAGACATGGCAGAACTGGCTGGAGGTATAATGCCCCTCAATCGTGCTACAAGATCATCAAACCATTGATCCATAGAGGAGGCGACCAGAGGCTCAATCTGCTCAGCCACTCAAGCAGATGCAGAAAATCCATGCTTAGAGTAGCATGTATCTTCAATATGTCTAGGACGATGGCAAAAGCGCAGGATGGACGAACACGGCCTCCTCTGCTGCGAGGTCCTCGTCCAAGAAACTGAGAAGACCCTCCTTGACCTCGGGAGGGCGCCATCGCTAAAAAAGTCTGATTGGTAGTGGAAGATGGAACAGTGATCCGACTGAGCCTATGGAACGCTTCCTCCATATGCGGAATAGTAGAGTCTGCCAAAATCTAGGAACAAGCCGCCTCATACTCAGGATCAAGAGTTGCCAGGAACACACCAACCATGGTGGCATTCCGATAAGTTTTCTGCCGCTCAGGGGTAGATGTAAGAGGCGTGAAGCTATAAAGCTTCTCGAACATCCCACACAAGGATGTATATAGCGAGTGAAGAGGCCGCTCGTTTTGCTTGATAGTAAAGATATCATGCTGGAGTTGCAGAATCTTTGTCTTATTCTTTGCTGGTGAATACGTAGCAAAAAGAATATCCCACATCGCCTTGGTTGTGAGCTGATGGAGTATATCATTGGCGATCTCTATTGCCAATATACCTGAAAGCCAAACCTTGGCATATGCATCATCTGCCTCCCATGAGGCGTTAACCCCAGTCTTCTCAGCCGACTCTTCCTTGGTAAGAATGTGTTTCTTACCTGTATACTTCATTATGCTCATGAACTGCATAGCCCACAGTTCATAGTTTGACCCATCCATCTTTATTATAGGCGCAGGACCTCTGAAGGTGCCTTTGGAGGGAATATCGACATTGTTTTCTGACATGACGGCTCGAGAAGACTAGGGTTGAAGACTAGACAAGGGCTTCTCTACACTGACATACAGAGATATGATTGTATGTGTAGACTCATGCAACCAATCTCATCAAGAAGGAGGGCTCGACGATGGCGCTTCTAGAGGAAGGTGGTGGTGCCTGCTAGGAAGGTGGCGGGGCCAGGCGACGCCGCAGCCCGCGTAGAAAGAGGCAGCAGCGGTGCCTGCATGTAAGAAGTGGCAGCGGTGCAACCCTCGTGGAAAGAGCAGCGGTGCTGCCCGCGTGGAGGATCGAGCGACTGCCTGCGTGGAGGGAGGGTTGCGTGCCCAGGCGACAGCGTATGCGGCGAGGCTGGGCGGCAGCCTGTGCAGGTGGCGTCCTGCGTGGAGGAGAGAGGAGAGAGGAGAGGGCCATGCGTGAGGTGGGGTTTAGGGTTAGAGTTTCGGAGCTCCGGTTTGGGATCGCCGCTCTGATACCATGATAGGAAAAAACGAAAAAGATGTTTATTCCTTGAGCCCTAAGCTCTCTTATATAGGAAGAGACCTATGGGCAAATTACATAAAGTAGATAGAAAAACAGAAAGATATATAAAAAGTATAGAAATATAAAATATATCTCGATAGAGACAATTTTATCATGTGCCTCAGTCAATCAACTCAATTCTCGTGGATAATGTCTTTCCTTGTCTCATGCCTTCCTAACATGTGACGAGTTGGGATAAAGTACTCCATCAAAGACATGATCATACCTAACTAAACACTTTACAAACCCTCATGGCATCTGACATTCCAAGGCCGACCCTTCTGTTATATCATCTTCAGTGGTGGACCAATTACTTCCCATAAGCTAATCAATATAGGAATCAAGTTCTCGCCTTAATACACATGGTACTGTTGGAGGAAGAAGACCTATCCCCCCAAGGATATTGTCGAGCCATCTATCATTGCACATTTATAGCTTCAAGAGGCATTGACAAAGTTGTAGAAGGCACCCTTGCTTGGATGGGGGGACACGTAGGTTTTTGTTTAGTCGAGATAGGGCATGGATTTAGTTAACAATTTGGCTTACGAAAGTAGACAAGAGGGGTCGTTGATGAAAATAGAGCAAGATTAAAGGTTGCTTTTTACAATTAAACTGACCTGTGCAAGTCCAGGTTTACCTGTCACATACCAAAACATAAGAACGAGCATGCCTGGAAACACCAAATGCCCGAATGGAACATGGCTGTCCCTCGTGGCATTGACCTCCTCTAGCTCTCTTTGCTTATGTTAGTTCAAAGATAGTGAACGCAAGGAATGCTCAATGTTGGATTGGATTATTCAGGGATGACAAGTAGGAAAGTTCGCATTTTCCATCAATTTGGTTATCCAACTCTAACTCACCAATTTAACCAAACCACTCAATGCCAAATTGGGCTTGGAGAGCCTGGGGAAATTCAATCAAATACATGTGCAATGACACCTAAGGGAAGAGATCTTACTTGTAATGGGTGGGCGAGATGGACTGGAAGAATACATGAGTCTTGGATCTGTAGACATTGGCGTCGACCCAGCGAGCCCAAGTCAGCAACCCCTTCTGAAATGCCACCAGCCTATCCATGTCTGTATAATACCCTCCCCATCGCTGATATTATCCCACCTGAGCAACCATAAGATTAGTCAACAACATATAAACACGATGAAGAAACAAAATCTAGAGTAGAGGTCAACCAACTCAATAACCATACCCCTGGGGAGAGCCCCTGTGGGTCCACCAATGCCCCGAGTTCAAGGAGAGCACATCTGCATCCTTCCACACTGCCGCGTTCACCGATATGTCGTCCAATCACAGCACTGTCTTCCCCTGCACTGTGTCGATGTACACAAGGTACGGAGTCCTGTAGAAGTTCACTGATACTGCATAGTCCTGCACAAATCACAACAATCCAAGAGATCCTTCCAACATTATCAACTACACGGAATCTCAGGTTTATTTGTATGACTTGACCATTATATCTGAAGTTTGTTTAGACGTTCAAGAACTAAATTTTGAACAGCAACTTAACGGCTAATGTCCCAAACACAAACATGCATTGGGAGTTTTAGTCCATTACCAAAAACTTGAAAGTGGAGAGCGGGTCGGCCCTCGTGAGCTGTGTCGGGGAAGCTGCGGGCACCGCGGCGGAAAGCATGCAGAGCAGGGACTCCCACTGGTTCCTCCCCACGAAAATGAGAGTCTTGCCCCTCATCATTTCCAGGAAGAGCAGAGCGTCGAACCTCGGGAGGTCGCAGGCATTGGGCTTCCACTGGAAGCTCTGGTAGTCAGAGTCCGGTCGGCCGTAGAGCTGGCAGTTGAACTGGAAGTCAGATCAAGGGGAAACTGGAGGAGTAGCTCTTACCTTCTCCCCTTCTGATCCAGCTGCCAGTGAAGATGTCGCAGAGGGAGTGGTCGTTGATGGATGAGTGGTGGTGGCTGCTGTCCCTGTGCCTTTTCACGACGTAGAGGACTGCTGAACAGGATGCGTGCAGTTGGAAGAGGAAGGTGGCGATGATGGTCATGAGTGGGAGGAGAGAGGAGGAGGCCATGAAAATGTAGTGGAAAGGAATGGGGAAGGGATTCGCGAGAGAGGTGTTTATTTTTTCCACTCTGATTTAAATAAAGTGGCTGTATATGACTGAAAGGAACCTCTGTTTGTGTTTCAGCAGGCAATAATGGATTCTCTCGAGAGAAGCTTTTTTGTTTAGATTTCTGACGTTGATGCATATGGAGAAGGAAACAGACAAAAGAAGATTCAATTTACCAGCTTAAAAAAAAAACCGAACCTCCCAATTCGCCTGGGTAAATGTGCATCAGATGCGCAGCAATGCATCGATTCAGCACTGCCATGACAAGAACACGTTTCTTTCTTGAAGCAATTACTGAAGAAGGCAGTGATGAGAAATGGATTGGGAAGTAAGCAAGGAAGCAGAAGAATCACTCACTTCCATTTCCTTTGTGTAAATCGCCAGACAAAAAAAAATGCTAAACAGGAAAGACAAGCTAACGTATTCGAGAGGAGTATTCGTTGCACAAAATATAGGGATTTTAATGGAGACAATTCAAGTGATAAGTAAGAGGTTCATTAACCCATTGCACAGAACATGTGAAAAATGCATCGTGGTCAACGTCCATCCAGTGCATCCTCCCAAACTTTCGGATTTAAAGGAAATATGATTCAAATATGAGTTAAAAAGAGGATGTGCATAGTCTCACTCCCTCATTTCCAGAAAAAAAAGAAAAAGAAATGAAAACTCCATGGTTCTTGGGATCATTTGGAGACGAGCCATTCTTCAATTCGAAGTAATAGAAGAACAAATCGTAAATTTGAAAAGAACCTATTGTCAGCATTTTTCCGCTATGAATCTATCAGGTTCATTCAAAAGGGAAGGACATCAATAATCGCAAGCAATTGCAGAAGCTGGAGGATCCAAACAATCGCTTAATCCCACCTTTTGTTACCTACCGTGCCCGCAATGATGTCATTACGCATTCCATGCTAACAGAACAATGACAAGTTCTAGACCATGGGACGATGAAATCAAATAGCAGACCTTGAGACAAAGGAATGTTAGGGAAAAAGTTAAGAGCAACAGGAGTAAACTACATAGATCTTTGTAACAGACTATGCTCCAATCTTGCAATTGGCCTCTACATTGCAACTTCCAATTGTGGAAAAACAAAAAAAGAGCTCAAAAAACACAAGATATTTTGTGAAAACCATCAACGAGACGGAGAAATCTACGGAAGCTTTGACCAGCAGCCTCTCTCGGACAGACGGAGAAACCATCAACGAGACGTTACAAGTTCTCTTTCTTCTCTTTTAGAAACAAAAGGAGGGATGAGTACAACACTTATATGGGCATGGTTAATCAGATCCAAATACAACCTCCAACGCCAACAATACCTGGGAACAGACTTTTAGAAGAATATTAATAGAATGCAATTTATTAACATATCCATCACCACTCACTAGACGATTCTCACCGAACATCTTCACCTTTCCCTCCACCATGGATCTACACAAGACCTTCTCGAGTGCATTTTTCACATAACTGACAACCGTCACATGAGTTTCTTTGTTCATACATGAGTGTCCTTTGTTCATCATACTGTTCTCAACAGGTATGAGGCAGCAACTATTTATCTTGTTGAGTTACATATGTTTATCAAATACTCTGTCCAGACTAGAAGGCATGTTCAGCAAATATTTACCATTTTGTGGGCCACAGCCAAGTAAAAAGACATGCCTACTGCAGTACAGAAAAACACAGATTGGCAAAATTGGCATTGATCCGTTCATGATTTCAAATATATGTCCTATTTAATATTTGATTATGTGAGAAAGAACAGGAGTTCTGCTTGCTTGAGCAGACAGATTCCATCCCTACAACATGACAACCAGAAAGAAACAAAGAAGAACCATCTCTTCTTCTTTTAGGATATCTCCTTTTTCTATTCTTTTTCTTCTTTTAGGCTATATCCTTTATTTATAACACCTTAAACAGAAAGTATTAATTCTTTTTTTCTTTTAGGCTATCTCCTTCCTTTCTATATTGATGGACGAGAAGAAAGTGCACTAGGGGTAACGCCGCAGAAACAAAGCATTTTCTCGGTAGAGACCATTATGAAAGTCGCATAAAAACAGTGTTCTCTGCAGATGAGGCAAGGTAGGAAGAGTTATCCGCAGGATACATAAAGGACGTACGTCCCGCAGAGGTCTCAAGCTATTGAAGTCCCCTTAATGATGACAAAGTATCTAACATGAGAAATTGTTCCTTTATTGTCTAATAATACGGATGCAATCCAGCAAAAAATGGTAGATTGCGATTCGGACTGTTACATGTTTGGAGCAATAAGTGGCCTAAAAGATGGCTAGCTCGTCATACATACCGCTAAGAAGCTGATAGTATTCCAAAAGAGTGGAGTGGACTCTCCCTGACATGCGTACTAGATCTACATATATAGAGAAGACGAGACTTGGTCGTCTGCATCAAATAAGTTTGAGCTAGTTCATCCCACATGTCTTTGGCGATATCCTTGTATAGGATGTTTGCCACAATATGGGATTCCACACTCTTGGTGGCCATCCACGTCATGTCCCGATAATTATTTCCAAGCCATAACTCATAGTCCTTATCAGTTTCTTTCAGAGGATCCTTCATGAGGATCGAGATCTTCCTCTGGTCACCAATGAACACCTTAAACACATGACACCAAAGGATGTAGTTTTCAGCACCCTTGAGTTTGATAGTTAGTCCCATGTACCATCGTAGAAGACAATGTATGGGGGTTTGGTCTCGTTAATGTTGGATGCCATGGCAATCAGAGGTAGAGATCAAGTAGATATTTTATTTGTTAATGCACGCATGAGATTCAAAGTTCAGGAGGTTAGGGGCCTAGATGTGGGTATTGGAGACCCTAGAAAGGAGACTCGTACCTTCTCATGTAGTATTAGGTGGAGATCCATATTGTCCCAGCAGAGAGCCAGTGCCCTGACGGAGGCCTAGAGACCTCCTGGTGAGAGTTGCAGCCTCTTGGTCGGAGGGTTGAGGGACGGTGCTGCTAGAGGCCTGACAACAGCCTTAATGTACTCACGACGAGAATTGTGTACCCAAGAGGCGATGTACAATGCCCGTAGGTGGAGGGTTGAGGGCCCTCAAAGTCTGGAGGCAATCCCGAGCGATGACGCTTGCTGTTGCACGATGATGGGGTGTCACATGTGGCCGTAGAAAGCCCCAGAAGGGTTGTTGTGTGGTCGACAAGGGGTATAGGTGACGGAGGGTCGATCTGTACGAGCCCTGATCTCATACCGCTGCTCTGATATCATGTAGAAAAATAGTTGAGAATGAAATTGTGTGGGTTTAGGGTATCTTATATAGTGTGAAGTCCTAAAGAGTTAAAAAGCGAAAATTAAGGAATTACATGACTCAATAAATGTAAAGATATAATCCATTAACAAGAAAGCTCTAACATGTATAAAACTAGTTATTGACTTTCTATCTAATGAAATAAACCACGTGGAATAAACCACGTGAGAAGGCCTCTCAAGGGACAGATTCTATTGTTAATTGTTAGAAACCACGAATGCGGAAGCAAATATCAGAGATAAATAATAAAACTTGAGGAACACCAAGATTTTAAGTGGAACCCTACTCCCTAAGGTGCGGGTTGAAACCACGGGAGAAGGCCTCAAAGGACCATATGGTGCATTGGACTTTCTCATCTTATATAGGAGATTTGGGGCCTCTTATATAGCCTCCACAGACCCTCCAAATCCCATCACTGATAGATATGGGACTAAACTGGATTTGGTAAATGGATCTTGGAGAGATCCATTTACCCATCTAAACAAATGACGCATACACTCCAACACTCCCCCTCAAGCTGGAGTATGCAATGCTCAGCTTGATCAAACAAAAATAAATCTCAAACTCATACTACAAGACACTACATACAATATCAACTCAATGCAAACACAACTATCGGTTGTTGTCGAGAACATTGCTTCTCATGTCGTGAAAGTGATGAGGAACAAACGAGCTGGAGTGTGAGTCAAACTGAATCTCCTCGTCGGAGAGCATGTGCTATGTACAACGTCTGTCAGAGTCACTGCAACTGAAACGAATCTCCTCATAAGAGTACTCTGACCCACCATATCATGCGGACAACTGCTCCATCTCTGAAAGGGTCAAACTGAAAAAGCCGTGGAGACATCCTCGTCGGAGTCCACAGTGGCTGGGTAATGGAGTCTGAAAAGTCTCATCGTCGAAGAACTTGGTCTCTCCCATACTGGCTCATAGAATAGGATCTCATACTAGCTTCAGAAGCTGTCCATTGACTACAAATGGTTGTGCGTCAACTGACAAACTAGATATCAATAAGCTTCCATTGTCACACACATGATTTACCATAAACGGCACAATCCATTCGCTCTTCAATTTACTTGGAAAGATCTTTAACTTCGCATCAAACAATCACACTTTCTGACCCGGCTCGAAGGACTTACGACGGATATGCTTGTCATGCCATGTTTTGACCTTCTCCTTGTACATCAGGCTGTTGTCGTATACATAGTCTCTGAATTCTAATAATCTGTTCAGATCCAATTTACGGTTCTTCTCGACTTTCTCGGAATCCAAATTACAAATGTTGATGGCCCACAAAGATTTATGAATCAACTCAACGGGCAGATGACATAGCTTGCCATACACAATGTGGTAGGGAGACATTCCCGAGGGTGACTTGTACGTGAACTATAAGTCCACAAAACCGAATCCAGCAGCTGAGACCAGTTCTTGCGATCCAGACGCACAAGCTTCTGTAGAATTGTATCAATCTCCCTGTTTGAACATTCAGCTAGGCCATTAGATTGTGGGTGGTAAGGTGAAGCAACACGATGTTCAATGCAGATTTCCTGAGTTATCTTCTTCACCTCTCAGTTTATGAAATAACTACCTCCGTCAGATATTATTATCTTGGGGATCTCGAACCGTGCTATGATGTGATCTCTCAAAAATCGACAGACAATCCTACTGTCGGCGGTTCGGGTGGGGATAGCCTCCACCCAGCGATTCACATAGTCGACAACAAGCAGAGTATATTCATAGCCCTGGATTTTGGTAAATGGGCCCATAAAGTCGATGCCCCATACGTCGAAGACGTCTGATATCTGAATGAATTTCAGAGGCATCGTGTCTCTCATTCCTATGGTTCTGCCCATCTTTTGACAGTCAGTGCAGCACTTGACATAATCGTATGCATCTTTGAATAATGTAGGCCACCAAAGACCACTCTGAAGAACTTTTGCCATCGTTCATCTTCCTGAATGATGTCCTTCGGAGTCTTGATCATGGCACAAGGCGAGGACACTTGGAACTTCCTCATGAGGAATGCACCTCCTCCATATACAGTCTACCCCCTCAAGAAATAGATATGGATCCTCCCACTGGTAGAAATGGATTTTAGACAAAAAATTTTCGATTTTCAACTTCGACCAATCCTGTGGGATTCTCTTGGTCACAAGATAATTCACAATATCCGCATACCACGGAAGCGAGGTGACCGACATAATTGCCTCGTCTGGAAAGGTCACTGTAATTGGCTGCAAGCTCATCTCAGGAGATTCTGGCTCAGGAAGTCTAGACAAATGGTCGACCACCACATTCTTGACCCCATGTTTATCTCTGATTTCAAGGTCATAAAAGTGACTATATGCTATTTACAGAGATTGCTAGGGTTTTTAAAGGCCAAAATGATTAGAATAAAGAAAAGAAAAGAAAAAGAATAAAATATTGTAAATATTTTATGACCCGAAACCCCGAGACTAGCATCTTGATGAATAGGTCGAAAAGGAATAAAGTAGGGGAGATAAGGGCCAAAATATAGATAAATACCTATACATTTTATTCATTCTTTATTCATTTTGGGACCTATTTGTGGCCGAGTACAACACCAATGAACATAATCTGATGCATCGATCATTATCTCAAAGGACTGAGTCCATATTGGTGGCTGCAAGACAGGGGCATGCGTGATAAGTTCTTTCAGCTGATTGAAGGCAAGGAGAACACGGTCATCCACAATGAATTCATTTTCCTTGCCAAGCAACTCAGTCAAAGGTCAGACCAATTTACTGAAATCTTTGATGAATCGTCGGTAAAAACCGACATGGCCCAAGAATGACCTGACTTGCTTGATTGTTGTAGGTGATTCAAGTTTAGAAATCACCTCCACCTTGGCTGGGTCAACCTCCATGCCACGTTTAGAAACAACGTGACCCATCACAATTCCTTCAGTCACCATGAAGTTTCTCTTTTCCCATGAGAGTACCAGAATTACTTTGCAGCACCTTCGTAAGACTCAGTCTAAATAATCCAGACATTGATCGAAGGAGTCCCCGTAGACCCAAAAATCATCCATAAAGACCTTAAGAAAGCTGCCCACCATATCAGCAAAGACTGCGAGCATAAACCTTTGAAATGTGGCTGGGGCATTGCAGAGCCCGAACCGGCATCCATCTAAAGGCGTGCGTACCAAAAGGACAGGTGAACGTAGTTTTCTCTTGGTATTCAGGAGCGATAGCAACTTGATTATATCCAGAGTATCCATCCAAGAAGCAAAAGTATGCCTTCGCGACCAATCTCTCCAGAATCTGGTCGATGAAGGGTAAAGGAAAGTGATCCTTCTTGATGGCGAGATTAAGTCTTCTATAATCTACACACACTCACCAAGAAGTGGGTACTCTGTTCGCGATCTCCTCTCCTTTGCCGTTCTTCACAATGTTGATCCCTGATTTCTTTAACACCACATGCAGAGGGCTTACCTATTTTCTGTCGGAGATGGGATAAATAAATCTCGCATCGCACCATTTCTGTATCTCTTTCATAACAACCTCCCCACAGATTAGGATTGAGTCTTCTTTGAAGTTCTCGAGAGGGTTTCCAATCTTCTTCCAGAAAAATGCGATGCGAGCACAAAGATGGATTGATCCCGTGGAGATCTGAAGTTCTCCAGCCTATTGCCTTGCGGTTGCTTTAAAGAACCTCCATCAGACGAGATTCTTAGTCTACAGCCAGATGCGCATTGATAATGACCGGATACATGTTAGGTTCTCCCGCAAAAAAAGGCATATTTCATAATAGAGGGCAAGGGTTTCAACTATGGGGGGTTGGAGTTGCTTCAGAAGTGACTTCAGCTATAATTCTGATGGTGATTTCTTTCATCTGTTTGGCATCCACCATGCTCTGTTCTGTCTTCTCATTCAAGTTTTTACAGAATGTTTCATTAATTTCCTCTTCATCACAAGATTCTTCAATAATTTGCTCTTGATCTTGAAGGCACATCACCCCCACAGAAATCTCATTCAGCGTGTCAGCAAATACCTCATCCTGATCGATAAGGGGAAATTCGACTGCGGTCTCTAATCCTCCTCAGGATAGAGGAGTTCATGGATTTCATTGTCATCCAAAAATAGGTCGGTGTCTTGAATTTCTGCGAGAAAGTCACAGTCTTCAGAATACTCAATCACCCTTGCGCATGATGCAGATGTTCCTTCTGGTGGTGCTGCGTCGGACAGGGTCTCTACTTTGATCGTTTCACTGCCAAGCGTTAAAAGTAATTTCTCCAGTCCCATAATTTCACCAATGCATTCAACGTTCGCAGGAATGGTCGTCCAAGTATGATTGGGGTCAGGAGCAATGGAGCGGGGACGTCCATATCTAGTACCACAAAATCGGCCGGGAACTGCTTCCTCTGAACCGTGACTATTACGTCCTCCAACAGGCCCCTAGGCTGCTTAATTGCTTTGTCTACGAACTGTAAAATCATCTTTGTAGGTTTGAGCGGTCCTAGCCTAAACTCTATGAGCAGTGAGGCTGGCATCAAGTTGACAGAAGACCCGCTATCGAGAAATGTGTGTTCGAACTCTTGATTAAACATCTGACAACGCACAAGAGGTGCTCCCATATCTGGCTTCTTATCCGCGAGGTTGCTGATGGCATTAACTGTGACCATTGTAAGGATATGCTTTTCAGACTTGTCACCCTTATTTCTAGAGTTATGAGGGTGAGGCATGTGTCTGGTTGTGCATGTATCTTTCAATCCTTTCTTCACGGTGGGCATGTACTCAAGAGCTTTCATCAATGGCATGTTTAATACTAGATTCTGAATAATCTCAATGATGACAGGGTCAGACAAAGTATTTTTCAAATTTTTCATTTTTTGTATTTTTTCATTGCTTCTGGGAAAAGAATATTTACAGAATCTCCAACAATATCATTCAAAATAGTGTCTATATTGTTGTCTACAGGTAGATGGCAAAAAGGAATGGAATCATTTACAATGTGTGGACCAAAACTGCAGGATCGGCTTCAGGTGCTGGTGTTGGACTCGATGCAGGTGCATGATTCCTCATGTCAGGAGCTGGTTCTGGGGCAGGTGCAGGCGTCTCCAATGCTGGCCTATCTCCACCGAAGTTGCTGCTATCTTTTTGTATTTTGTTGTTTCCTTCATTTTTTGTGATTTTCTGGTTGATGATGTTGCTCCAAAAATGCTTTTTTGCCCTTGCGTTGGCTGGCCTGACGATTCCCCATCAGATGCAAGATGCTTTCCCTTCACTGTCGCCGATGGCTGGAGTGTCCTATCGCTCATGAGAGTAACAACACTAGATAAAAAGCAATTTAATTCACCCGAATCGGGTTGGACACTACCAGCTACCTGCTCCTAGCGTCGGAAATTGTTCGGGTTAGGTTCTACTTGAGCAGGGATGGCAGTTTATGCAGCCGTCAAGTCGTCGATCTACTGGTTCATCTCAACCATATTTTTTTGTCAATTGGTCAAGGCAAGAAAGGGCTGGGTTAACCAGGACAATCTCAGAAGAGTCCCCTGATGGAGCCTCGGATCCAGATAGAAAGGGTGAGACTGTGACTGGTATCCTGGTGGAAACTGGTGAGGAGGAGGATTGGAGGAATATTGTAAGTTCTGCTGATGAAACTAAGCAGACGGTTGCTGATGATATCCCTGACCGTGATATCCGGACTGTTGAGGACCGTTCTGATAGTTCTACCTCCAAGTGTTGCTCTGAGATGGAGGCTGATGATGATACGAGGGCTGGAACGGTCTCCTACCCTGTTGTTGCTGGTTGATAGGCCTGTTGCCCATGTTCTGACCCAGAGAATGCCCCTGAGGACGGGTCAGTTGTGCTTCATTATTCCATACACAATTGATTTCTTTAATCAGTGGCAAGAGTGGTGAGAACTGCTCGAAATAAGCTGATTGGTACTCTGGCTGATATACAACCATACGTATTTGGGGCTGCGGGGGATGCTCCGGAACCTGCACGCAATATACGCGCTGAATAGGCTGGGGCTGCGATGGAGTCGGTTGCAGTGTTTGTGCAGTGAAGGCTCCTTCTTCTCAGCGGACGGCTCGGCAGTGGCAGACACAGAGGTTACATATGTTGGCGTTCAAGGGCTCGAACGAGCTGCTCCAGTTGCTGGGAAATCAGATCGAGCTTTTCCAAGCCCTGGGTCCTTTTCTCATCACTGATAGTTTTTCGAGGTCCTGCGACCTCTTCTCGATGATGTCTACCTTAGACCGATGGCTCCCGTTGGTATGAGTAGCCATGTACACATGCTTGCTGATGGCGGCTGGCATCTTCACGTATGCACGTGATGAGGACTGAATGGCTTCTCCTTCAGCCATTTCATTGAAGACATTCCACACCACATCCTCGTCCTTGTTAAAGTAGGAATTGCCGCAAGCAACATCAACGAGCTTTTAGCTTTCAAGTGTGAGCCCACCGAAAAAATGATGAACGAGACTAGTCTTTGGAATCTTGTGGTGGGGACACTTCTCCCGGAGGTCTTTAAATCTTTCCCACGCTTCATGGATAGTTTCGTGGGGTTGCTGACAGAAACTGGAGATACAGGCACGTATCTGATTCAAACGACCGAGAGGGTAGAATTTATGGAGAAATGTAGACTTCAGCTTTTCCCAGGTCGTGACTACATTCCCCAAGTGGTCGACCCAATATAAGGCCTTATCTTGTAGGCTGAAGGGAAAGGCGGTCATCTTCACTACCCCCAAAGGAATCCCAGGTTAGTGAGCAGTAGCACAGATGCGACCGAACTTCTTGAGATGGATATATAGTTCCTCAGTGGTGTTCCATGGAATGTGGGAAGCAGAGACAGAAACTACGGCTTTAGCTCGAAGTGGGCGTGGATTTGTGGAATTTGGATCCACTCAGTGATAAGGAACGCTCCAGGATTGTATGTCTGCTTCAATGTCGGCTTCGGCTGCTGGGGGTCTGCGTCCATTCTATCAAATTCAGGTCTTCCCACTGAAAGTTCATTTCCGGCACCTCCAAAATTGAACTCTTGGTCTGGATTCGGCTCATCCTCCCTTCGTCCATCTCTTGCATCGACCCTCCTCCTCAGATCATTCAGCATGTCTTGGAAGGAAGTCTGGGCCAGGGCTGAATGGCTTGTATCGATGCAAGCAGCTGACTGTTGACATCATTGTGCGTGGTATACTATCCTTCCTCAGGGTTGACTTCAGCTTCAGGTTGGGGTTGCGGTCCCTTTCCCCTTCCACCGACCATCTCAGATTATGCTTGACTTTCTGGCTCGGAATCAGGTTCTCGATCTGCACATGGAAGAATGCCCCGATCAATCTGAATTGCAGCACCAGATGGAGAAAAGTATTATGTATTAAGGTCAACACAGAACTTTGTTAAGGATGGCGATGTATAAGGAGTCAAATCAATGGCCATCCAAAACGGACATAGTTCGAGACAAGAGTGATCCCGATTTATTGAAGAAGGCGGGGAGTCTGGAGATCGGTTTATGGAGTTCGAACCGGGTTCTCGGGAGTCGCCCCAAATTATTGGAGAAGGCGAGCGGATGGAACCGATGTGGGTGTCGACAGAGTCTTGACTAAACTGTCCATCCATCGCCATCTCGAAGGTCAAGCAGGAGATCCATGTGTAGGAAAGAAATGGACGTCAACGAGAAATAAAAGGAGCGTAAAATAGTAGAAGGCTCACAATGAGCAAGGATCAAATGGAAGGAGAGCAAAATTGCGCAAAGGCGCAATGTTTTTGATCTTAACCTTAATAAGACTAATCAATCAAACCTCAAAGCAATGGATTCACCAACTCGACCCATGAAGCCGTGAAGGTTCGACAATTATCCTTGTTGTTTTTAGATTTGAATTCAGGCAATTTATCTTGTAACGAGTCCTTAGAGCGCTACGCCTATAGAAGAGAGAGTAATGTCGGAAAAGTATCTCGTACTTGTCCTCCTCCTTTGTAACATGTAGTCTGCACTTTTTGATGTCTTTGTAACCCTTCCTGGATCCCTACTCAGCCAAAGAAATAGAGGGAGGAAGCCAATAGGCGAAACCAATACTTCAGAACTCGCTCGCAACGGAATCACCCATCAGCATGTAAGAACCTACTCGGTTGTAAGACGATGAGACAGACACTCTCGTGAAGGTGTGGCCTATGCTCAATACTTCGGACAAGATCAATGCTCTACACAATAGCGAGCATCATTGCCGACCAAGCCCTACTCATCTACATACGATAGAAGCGCCGATACTTAATAAATTTAGACGATACACAAGGCAGCCACAGACTGGGTTTTAGGCTCTAATCCTTACAATGTCGCTAACCTCACTGGGAAGGAGACCTTCCAAAGCTACCTGAAAATAAATGAGGGATTTTCTCACCCTAAGGTAATGAGTCCAATTAATCAGTTTTATTTAGGTCAAGTAGTTTTAGCAGTCCCTTTTTTAATTTTTTAATGTTATCACTTGTTTTGAGTAGATTCAATACAAGGTGCCTAACATTTTGGTGTTTTCTTTGATTCCTAATTGATCCAAAAATAGAGAGAGAAGATCAGAAAAGCAATGCAAGGTGACACTAAGATGGAAATCTCACCTTAGTGCCTAAATGATGAATGCTCAGTTAGAAGACTTACAGTGCCTCCCAGCTCTCTCCATGCGGGATGCAAAATAAGAATTTGTAAATCTAAACTAAATGCCAATATGCATACAAAAATCGTCCTAAGCAGGCAATCGCTACACGCGAAGAACCAAATGTTAAGTACTCAGAACGAAGCCTAAGTCCGGTCTCTGATGTCGATCGATGCCCAGCGCAACGAGTCCTTCACGCGTTGTATACGACCTCTAGCGGCACACAGCTTCGAGACTGAGTACTCTAGCAATTAAGTAATATCTAAGTCCAAACGTAAAGACTAAAGGTACATGCAATGGTTATTAGGTATTTGGCCTTATATTACACGATCAAGTAAGCCTAAAGACTAAGGGCTCATTACATAAAATAAAGAAAACAAAATCAGGAAAAAAAATAAATGAATCAAAAACCGCGGTGAGCCCCCAAGTGAACAGACGCTTGGAAATTGAGCCCGAATGTCCAAAGTCCTGTGTACATGTACTATTACAAATTAATACACAAATAAATCTCTCTCATAAAAAATAAAAAACGTAAATTATCCTCTCTCTCTCTCTCTCAAGAGTTTCCTGCTCTCTCCTGCCAGCTAGGGTAGAATAGCTGGCTCCATTTCCCAAGGTTGCGTAGAATCACCTAGGTGATCCTCCTTGGTCTGTGGTCCCTCGCAAGAATACAAGAAAAAGATGTCAGACAGTTTGCAATTAATGATCAAATAAAGAGAGATAATAATAATAATGGGAAAGTAGGTAAAAAGATAAAGGCCTGCTCTACAAGCCGATGCTCCCCGGCAATGACGTCATTTGAAAAATGAAAAGACAAGAGTCGCTAAGTAATGGCCTGACAACTCAGGCTCACTGTCGTTGAGGCGAATACTACAATCCTTACGTTGATCAACAATTAACCCACACAAATAATTGAGCAATTAAAAGCAAGAGTTAAAATTTATTATACCCTACTAAAATTGTAAAGTGGCAAGCAAGTAGAGGTCGAACACAGGAAGCAAAGGTGTCAAGCAGGCAAGATGAAAATCAAGCACCCAATATCCTATCAAACACTTAGCCAAATTGAACTTTTTTGTGGGTTTTTAGTTTTTTTTACTTTTTATATTTTATATTTTGATTTTTTATTTTCTGATTTTGTATTTTCTTTTTATATTTTAAATTTTTTTTATATTTTCTTTTTCTATAAAATAAGATATATATACAATAAGAGAAGGAAAGAGATAATGTATTTATAAAAAATAGGTATAAAGAAGCAAAATTCAGGAAATCAAATATTTTTGTGCTTTTTATAATTTTCTAATGTTTTTGTGATTTTTCTATTTTTTTGCTAATTTTTTTGATTTTTTTAAATCATAAATACTCAAAACAGGGAATAAAATAAAAATTTGAAATTAAATTGGATATGAAAAATATCAAACAGTATCCAAAATTCTCCACATTAATTTTAAATTGAAGATAATAAAATATAGAAAATTAATAAACAAAAAATATATTTTGTGATGTTTTATGGATTTTATATATTTTTATAGAGATTTTTAGTATTTTTTCTATTTTTTGATTTTTATTTGATATTTTTTGTGATTTTTGGTCTGAAGGATAAATATATAAAAACACATAAAATATATTTTTTGGTAATTTTTTCACAAAGTTTTTCTAATTTTTATGGATTTTAAATGCAAATAGGGACGAAAATGCATGTCTTTGATTTTTTTATAAATATTAAAATGCAGCAAAAATATAAAATAAAAATATGACGTGATAAAGCAATGCAACAGAAACTTATGCTATTTTTTAGGGATTTTTTAGGAGTTTATTGATGCATGAAATAAATGCAAACAACAGAGACAAAATGGAACCCTGGTAGGGGTATTTTTGCAATTATGCAAAAGTCCAAGGGTCTGATTGTAATTTTCTAGAAAATTATAATGCAATAGAAAATGTTCTAGTTCGATTAGAAATACTAAAGACCCAAGATTATAACTGCAAAATTGCCAACGTCACGTGCGCGGGGCACGTGACCTAGTAGGGACATAATGGTAATTAACGAAACTAGGGGGTTGATGTGCAAAAATACCAGAATTTTATAACTATATTACAAAGTTTTGGGACCAAAACAAAATATGCAAACCCACAGGGGGTTCTTTGCAAAATAGCCACTCACCTCACGTGCGCGAGTCACGTGAGGTGACGTGGTCAAGGACCTTTTTGCATTAATACAAAGTTCAAGGGCTTTAACGCAAATACTACAAAAATATTTAACTGCAGATGAAAGATTAAGGTTCAAATATTAAATACAAAATTGGCGAGGGCTCGAGTGCAAATTACCCACGCACATGCGCTGATCCGACGGTCATCCTTCACCCACTTGCCATGTGGCGGCTTGAGGATGCGCGATGACGCTTCGACTTCGACGGCTGAGATCAGATGGACCAAGCAGATCCGACAGGCGATGTTGGGGTTGATCTAACGACCGCTGTGCGTTCTGGAGATCTGGCCTTTGATCGAACAGCGGCGAAGGGCGGAGGAAGAACTGGGAAGCAGCCCGAGCGAGGCGAGCTTCCCCGAACTCGTTCTCCATCCTCCGACGGTCTGGGAAGTTTCAAAACGGTCGGACGGCTCCAAGGGGTCCTCCATTGTCTGCTGGGGCCATCAAAATCACTGGAGATGCGTCGTAGTGTGGGCACGAAGGCGGCAGAGCAAGGTCTCTCTAGGTATCTCCGGTGGACGGTAAAATGGGCTCCAGGTCCGTTCTTGGGCACTAGGACCTGCAAGAAAAGGGTGAAAGGCTCGCGGGCAAACTGTTGCGACCCCGCGAAGGGGTGGAATCGATTGGATGAGCGAGGGGAAAGTGATCGACGGTGGCCGACAAACTCGAAGCACGGCCAGCTAAGGATCGAGGGATTTTACGATCTTTTGGATTGAATCGACGAGAGAGATGTACGACGATATACACTACAGTTATCCTAAGGGTTAAAAAGGGGACAAGAGAAGGGAGAAAACTCACCGAGGAAGGGCGCCACTGGCTAGCTCCGACGGCTCACTCCGACGAGGTGGATCTACTCAATTCGACGCATGTACGACTTCCTAGAGAGTGTTATCCGCTCCTGCTATCACTGGGAGGGTGCTCGAGCTCCAAGGCTTGAGTTTCACAGGTGGAAGAGAGATCAAAGTCCAATGGAAGTCAATGGTATATCTTATGCCAGTTGACGAGCGGCTCCCAAGAATGATGCATATCTCGCGAGTCGTCGATTCACTCCCCAATGTTACACCTGGGCGTGCATCATGGATAAATGGGCATGAAAAGTTCAGAAGGAATCATCAATAAAAGATGAAAGAGTCAGCCTCGAAAAATCCGCAAAGTTGGCAAGAAACGAGGTTCTGATGACATGGCAGGTGCGGGTCAGAGAGTTGACCGCGGGTCAATTCTCCGACCCTCCTAGTTGGTCCACGCGGACCAACCAGGAAAAAGCCTAAAAAATATTTTGTAAAATCACTTTAAAATAGCAAAAGAATTTATTAATTTTTGGTTATTAAATAAAAAATAATTATTATTTTCTGAATTATTTTATTATGATTTTTTTTGTTTTTTAGAGGTACAAAATTACAAATTATCTTTTAAGGTTATGTATAGGTATATTTATCTATATATATTAATATTTTATTTTTATTTTGTATTTTTAATTTTATTTATTTTTTTATTTTTTTATATATTTATAACTTATTTTTATAAACTTAAATATATTTTTATTTTATTTTTCGATGTATTTTATACAATTAAATAAATATAGGTATTCATTATATAGATGTACTTATTGGTATTATACCTATGTATTTTATACAAGTATTTTTTTTACATTTTCTTTATATTTTTATTCTTATTTTAATGGATACGTATATTATAAATAATATTTATAAAATTATAAAATTATAAAAATATAAAAATATAAAATTTATAAAAATAGTGAATAATAAATAAAATGAATATTTTAATCGGTATAAGTATACAATAGGGGTCCAAAACCTAACTTTCAAACTGTAGCTCCGAAAAATATGAAACCACTTTCATTAAATAGCATATTAAAAGTTATATATAATTAAATGATTTTGATAATTTCGAGTCTTTATTTGAGAGATATAGGTTTGGGAAGTTGGGATTTTGGAATCTTATTCAGATCATAACTGTTTATCTGTATATTATTTTTGTATGAAATCAATTTTGTATTTTTCTTTATTTAATTATCTACAACTTTCATGTGTAAATTTTCTTTATTTGAAGTATAAAAAGTGGAACTAAAAATAGGTCCCAAAAATAAAGGAAAATGAACCAAATAAAAGGGTATTTTATTGGTTTTTGGCCCTTATCTCCCTTACTTTATTCTTTGTCGACCTAGTCATCGAGATGCCTAGGTCTCGGGATTTCAGGTCATAAAATATTTGCAATATTTTATTCTTTTTCTTTTCTTTTCTTTATTATATAATTTTGGCATTAAAAACAGTATTTTATATATAATTTGTATAATAATGCATGGATGATAAAATGCCTAAATTAAGCTTATTTACACGCATTTACTAGGTTTTTAAGGCTAAAATGATAGAATAAAGATGATGAAACAGAGATTCATCAGGTAGTAGTTGCTAGATCTAGTGTAGAATCCAAATACAGGGCCATGACTCAAGGAAGCACAGAGATGATGTGGGTGAGGTCAGTTTTGTCAGATCTTGCAGTTAATGTACCTCTTCCTATACAACTTCTATGTGACAATTAGGCAACACATTTTATTACAAATAATCATGCATTCCATGGACGTACAAAGCATATAGAGGTGGATTGTGACTATACCAGAGACATGATCCAGAAGGGTCTCATATCCACCTATCATGTTTCTACTGGAGATCAGACTGCTGATATATTCACCAAAGCTCTTACTAGAGGCCCTTTCCAAAGATGTTGTTCCAAGCTGAGCATGATAAACATATATGCTCTAGCTTGAGGGGGAGTGTTGAGAATTATTATACATCTTTGGTATTATTCCTTACTTTATTTTTACCTCTCTTGATATTTTCCCACGGTTTTTTCTCCTATATAAGAGAGCCACAGGTCTCATGAATAAACAAAGTCATTCATTTTTCTCAACAAGAATAAAGAACAAGAAAAAAAACATGATTTACGTGGAAACTACTCCTTAAAGAGCATGATGAAACCATGGGAGAAAGCCATGATGGGTTGTATTTTTTATTAAGTTTCTCAACAAGTGCATGAGGTGTGAGACTCTTTATATTTCCCCATCGACACACCAAAGTCCTACCAACAGTAGGTATGTGACTAAACATGACAGCATGGTAATTCGATCATGGAGAAGATTGAATTACTCATCCCCCCCATACTGGAACTGAAGAAGTTATAGCTTATTACAAAAGAAAATACTCGATCCATCTTTACTCGAAACATCTATAAAGGAGTCAGGAGGAGACCTGCTCGAATGCTCGGAGGAAACCTATACGAAGGAATTGCGGTAGGAGGAAACATGTGCCTAAAAAGATGCTCGATGAAGATGGATGGTAGGTAGTAGTTGGCTAGAATGCAGATCCTAATGCAATTGATAGGCAACAAAAAAGTCTGAAGCATTCCCAAGGAATAGTGGAAGTCCATCTGAAGTAGTCTAAAGTCGAATATAAGTAGAGTGGTCATCTCTCATACAAAGACCTCAAGAGTGTGCCTCTCTTGCACGGAAGGCATCATTGCTTCTCTCATATAGGGATCTTGAGAAGTCGGTTCTCTTATATTGGAACCCTGAAGAGAAAATCTTGTTCTGCGGAGCCACGAGTAAAGTAAGATGGAGATGGTACAGGCAATCTCATATAGAAGAACAAATATGTCCTACTCTCACTCCCCTTTTCTCTCATGCTTTTCTGAAATTATGAAAATAATTGATCAAGTTGAGAGAACAAACGAGGGTAAAAACGTATTTCTGTTCTACTTGTTCTAAGATAGTTGGATCTTTATTTATCTACACGTGACACGAGCATCAAGAAAGGCAAGTATAGTAAAAATAGTGCTACATAAGGAAAAGATAGGGTTGTGTCGAAGGTATTGGTAAAGGACAAGGAGCAATGCTACTCAAACCAAAAAAATAAAATGGTGAATTGAGTCGATATGGAGTGACGAAAGCCTAAAGATGGTAAGGAGGGAGTTCTAGATGTAGCAGAGGTGTTGCTTGACAGTCTGTAAGGTGGCCAGGGTGCATTGTTAGAGGATGGCAAGTCGTGAAATAGAGAAAAATTGTGGCCAGAAAGAAAACATAGATTAAATGAATCTGGATTATCTCAAGGCAGTTTACGTAGACTAAATGAATTTGGATGATCTCAAGTCGGATTGTGGACTTGGAAGAAAGGGAAACATTCGAAATTGAACGAATGAACGAGGGAGAGTGCTCCACGAGTGAGGTTTGTGAAGGCCGGGAAAACCACAAGGGATTGGGCCCAGAAAGAGGAAAGGTCGTGTGGTGAACGTGGATGGCATTGGTAGTTGCTCTGTTGGGGAAGACACGGGTGCAGGCGGCGTGAGCTTGGTTGGCTGAGGGTATGTTGATATTAGGAGTGCACATGGATCGGATAAAATCCGTAATCCGATCCAATCCGATGTTATTGGATTGGATTGGTTTGGTTTTATCATTTTAATGGATCGAATTGGATTGAAAATTTTCAAATCCGTTAAAGTATGGATTGGATCGGATTATAATGAAAATCCGATCCGATCCAATCCGTTAATCCGTTAACATATACATACATAAATACATACATACATATACCTACATGCATATACACGCGTACGTGCACGTGCACCCATTCCAATAAGATCATAACCAATGTGATTCTTCTCTTTTTTTCATATCTATAGCGGATACAAGTCCTCTTGTCATCACCTTTAAACTCCTAAATAATAAAATATAAGTATACCTTGTAAAGTTATAATCCCAATTGACTGTTCCCCTCTTAGTTTCCATCCTCTTTCATTTCATCCTTGACCTCAATATTTCACTCCTAGTTTCATCTCCCTTGGATTTCATCAATATGCGACTGTAAAGATCACTTTTTTTTATTTGTGTAACTTATCTTTTTATCTTTGGATCATTATTTGGTAAGTTGTATTATTCTTACTTGAATCATTAGATGGAAATCATTTGCAAAAAAAACTAATACAACATTTATAGAAGGAATCTCAAATTCTAAATCCAATATAATGCTTTACGTTGAGCATATGGTCTTCAACTTTTTCATTACAGATCAATGAAGTTATTCAACTTTAATTTGATTGAGTGGTCTTCAAATATCCTTTTCTTTACATTTGATCTATATTACCATTTTTTGAGCCATAATTTAGATGTCGAGGGTTAATGTGCGATAAAACACAAACACGAGAGGGAAAACAATTGAGATGTAATACAAACGTATAAAAAATCCGAACCAATCCGATCAAATCCGTAATCCGATGGATTGGATTGGTTTGGATTTAGCTATTTGATGGATTGGATTGGATTGGAAAATTTTAAAATCCGTTAAGATTGGATTGGACATGGATTAAGCTAAAATCCAATCCAATCCGATCCATGTGCAGCCCTAGTTCATATAGGGGTCAGGTGGACTATGCTCTTATGCAATGCTCCCCACTTCTAAGCCACCCTCACCTTTTGTTTTTGTTTTTTTGTTTTTAATATGGAACTATGGATGGGATGTTCCAAGGAGGGTAATTCACTAACTGAACTCTATTTTTGTTAATGCAAAATATTTGATCTTGTATGATCGCATCCCATCACTTCAGAGGAGACGACAACACCATGATCGGCATGATCCTAAATCTTTCGAAACCAGTAGAAAACCACTAGGAACCAAATCGCTAACAAGTTCCCATTAGACAGCTCGGCAAAACTAATACAGGATACCAAGAGATCCGAAAATTTCTCACCTTTGAATGAAATAAAAAGAAATGAGAACATCAAGATCATAATCAGCAGCGGATCTAGAAAACGAACAGGAAATGCCACTGCCCAAGTGACTCCTTCACCAACGTCATACTGGCAACACCACCGCCATGGTTTTGTTGTCGTTGCTGCTTCCTAGTGGCACTAATATATATATAGGAGGAGAGTGATACCTCCTCACCCTCCCAACAACACCATCGCTCAAGCGTCTCCTGCTCCATCCTCGTGCCGCCTTTGTGGTGCCGTTGTCACCACTCCGTCCTCTATTCCCCTTATTCCTCCAGTGACCTCAAGACTAGTGCCAACTTAGCTCTGAGTTCGCTTTCCACTTCGATGGAACCGATGCTTACCATTCCGCCACACACCATGTCACCGACACCTACGATCGCCCGAAGCCAAAGAAGGGCATGTTCTATTGCTAATGCATTATCTACCCTCATCGAGGAGGCAGAGTGGCAAGGGCTAGGGATGTGCTCGAGGATGTTAAAGAGGCTTCTTAGCTTACTAGAAATCGAGCATGGATGAAGGCAAAGGGATACTACGAAGCAGGGGCTGAGCCAAGAATTTCTAATAGGTGGGGCCGATGTTCGGTCAATCAAATACATATATATAAATAATTAAAAAACTATTGCTATTGAGTTACATTATTTAGTAAAAGCTGGATAGAGTCGAAGAGAAGCATATATAATGATTAGTGAAAATACTAACAAAATTATCAATACGAGCATATATATGCTTCAAGTCAATACGAACAATATTACTATTATATGACTTGTCTTATTATTAGTGTCAATATACACATTTTTTATTGAAATTATTGCATATCACATAAAATATTGTTTCATATATAATCTCATATATCCTAGTACAACTGCAATTAATATCTTAAATTGTAATAAATGTGTGTATAGAAAAAACACAATAGCAATGTATAAAATTCGATATCAGACTTATTATGATGATTTAACATAAATCAAATTAAATACTGTCATTAATCATGATACCACAACATTCAAAAGTCAAATTTTGCATCGAATAAATTTAAGAAATTTTAGCGTATTTTTTTAAAATTACCATCTAGTGTTGTGCGGATGAAGGAACCCCGCAATTAGGACAACTCAATTCGGAAGTTTGTTGGGGGATTTCTCACAACAGTGAAAATAGTTGATTCATGAAAATAGTTGGTTTATGTGCATGTCGTTGACGCAAGTTTGCAAGAAAATAATGATTTTCAACTTTTAATAATAGCATTATGTGAACAACAGTGGCATGTTGCAACGTTAAAGTAAAATGAAACCCGAAAAAGGATTAGCATCCGATAATGGGAGAATTGGAGGGGCCATTGCTTAATTTACATCCCATATTTTTTGAATTTGAAAGAGAATTTACAAAGAAAGAGCATTTGAGACAACAATATGTGCAATTACTAATTTGGGAGGGGGGGCCTCGGCCCTTACCCGCCCCCCTTTCCCTCTGCCCATGCTACGAAGCAAATCATCTGGAAAAAAGAAAAGGAATTTTGATAACCATTTTATTGCTGATTCTACTTAGATTAGCTTAAGAATGGTTTGGTTAGTGTTGTAAACTAATAGTATATGTGGATGTGTAAACAAAACATCAACAAAGCCTTTTCCCACATCAAGTTAAATAGATTGTCTGCCTCAATTCAGCTCTATCTTGGGTCATTCTCAGGTTTAGATCCAAAGAACGAAGATTCCTTCGGATAGTCTCAATTCAAAACTTCTTGGCTCTTCGTCGCCCTATCTTAACCACTCAACATCCCAAAACTCGCATCTTCTAACTGGTGTATCAGCCGATCTCCATTGCAAATAGACAAACTATCTTAAGCGGGTTTCTCTCATCTTATCCTCTATCGGAATTATACCAACTGTCCTTCTGATCGCATCATTCCGAATCTAATCTTTACATGTATGACCATACATCCACCTGAGCATTTTCATTTTTGTTATCATCATTCTCTGCACGTGTCTAAAGTTCACAGGTCAACATTTAGATCAATAGAGCATAGCAAGTCTCACAACTGATTTGTAAAACTTTCCTTTTATTTTTAAGGGAATTCTCTTATCACATAGAACAATAGAAGCTCCTCTCCACTTTAGCTGACATGCATTTATTCTATGAGTAGCATCTCCATTGACTTCCCCATTATGTTGCAAATACATTGCAAGTATCTAAAAGAAACTTCTTTTGAATGTTATCTTCACATCAATTCATCCATCATTACTTCCATTAAATGCACATTCCATATATTCAATCTGAGTCATACTTAAACGAAATCCTTTAGTCTCTAAGACATGTTTTCAACATCAAACTTCTCATTTATTCCATCTATGTGTATGTGTAGGCCATAGTAAAATTAAAGGAATTATGGTTTTATTACATGGGTTACCATGTAATTGAGAAAGGGTCTCGAGGTTCTGGCGTGAAAAGCATTAAATTGAAATCGAAATATATTTTATAGACAAAAAGTTGTTTTTATCACAATGACCATGCATTTCAAAAGGGCTACTTTATTCATTTGGCAATAAATCTAAATGACATGAAGTTTGCTTTGTCATTAAGATTTAGAGCGTCAATATTTGAAGAAAAAAAGCCCTCCCATCTGTCGATATAGTAGATGAGCATTTTATCACAATGACATGAATTTTTATAATTTTCGAATAGTAGATGAGGTGCTAACTTAATGGCGTGTGTGTTGTGCGTGTATGGGTATGTATATTGCGTGTGTGCGTGTGTGTGTGGGGGGGGGGGGCTAAATGGGGGGAGCTAACTTGGCTCCTCCCACCCCATTTTTCCTATTTTTTTATTTTTTTGAAAATATCTTTCGTTGATTTTCATAAATATATCCCTATATTATGTCATTAAAATTTCGTGTGAAAAAAAAACTCCTACGGCCTCTATGGGCCGATTTTAGCAATTCTGTTATCGTTAAATAAATGGTTGTCTGGATGGAGGCCGTAGGAGTCTCTATTTTACACGAAATTTTAATGACATAATAGATGATATAGTGATCAAATTTCACGGAAGAAATTAAAAAAAATATATGTGAGTGCATGCGTGCCTTTGAGATATTGCAGAGGGTATAATTGGAAAATAAGGTTTGATAGCAGCCATTGAAAAACCTCAAAGTCTGGTGATTAATTAACGATAATTAGGGTGAAAATATATAATTACCCACGTTCACATACGTGGTATATACGGCAGAGAATAGCAGCAGCCGGATCCTATTCCTTACTTTTGCAACCTTTCCAAAAACAGCAGCGGCCCAATCACTCGTTCACATCTATCGGATCTCCCGCAGGATCCGAATCCCCCTTCTCAATCTATATAAACCCCTCCCCGTGCATATCACCATCCCTCACTCCATCTCACATGGCTTCCTCTCGCTCTCTCCTTCTTCTCCTCCTCCTAGGGCTCCTCTCCCTCTCCTCTGCCTTTGCCGCTCGCCACCTCTCCGGTAATTCACCTATCTCTTTCTCTCTTATCGCCAATTATCAACTCCTTTGCTTTTTTCTTCTTCTTCTCTTCTTGATTTTGTTGTTGTTTTTGTTGCTTATCAAGGGGAAGAGAAATTTGAGATGCTGCCGGAGGACTACTCGGATCCGGGTCCGAATCCGAAGCACAACCCCCCGCCGACAGCCTCGCCCAGCCCACCTTCGTTGCCTCCACCCCCGCCTCCATCGCCGCCGACCCGCCCGTCGTAGTCGATTGATGGGAAAGGGGAAGAAAGAGTTAGTTGTGTTGCATGTGAGTGAATTGTCCGCTGGTGTAATGTCAATGTATTGACCCCGAATATATATCGATATTGTCGTCATCCTCTTCAACTTGTTTGGACTCCGGAGTTTTGTGATGCGGAATGCTTTTTAAATCGTTGGTGTTTTTGTTTGGGCCTTCTTGTTGGTATTTTGGAATGAAATGGGTAAGGAAAATTATACGCAAGGAAAGGGATATTATTGTCTTTCTATTCCAAGGAAGTACATCTCCAATTTCGCTTTGCCGAGTTTCGAAGAGGGGAGGAAATTGATGCAAACATATTGGGAATTGTGTCGAGTAAGGGATTTTTTAAAAAAGGTAATTTTATCCTAATTAATTAAATAGACATGAAATTTTAATATTTAAAATTTTAAGTATAAATCGACACATCATATAGTGATTTGGAGAGAAAGCTCAAAATGGCACCACAAGTGTCGATTTGGAATATCGTATCTGCATTTGGTTTTTACGTGTGTGTATTGGCAAATACAGATACGGAAAACAATATGGATTTCAATTATTTTTGCAGATATAGATAGAAATGTAGATATCATTTTCATGTCTTATATGGATATGGATATAAGTATTGGTTGTAGGTTCATTTGTGAATGTTCGCTCCTTCTATCATAGCGATGTAACCGGATGATTTGTATTTGTCCCCTATCAATTACGTTCTAAACGAATATGGATATGTATTCTTATTTAAATGTGAATATGTAATTTAATTTTGACAAATGCAAATAAAAACAATAACATAAGATTTCATTTTTGTAGAAACACATATAAATAATGTTCCTTTATGAATACGTAGTTTTATTTTGACAAACATGAATACGGAAAAAATATTAGAATTCAATTAATTTTGCAATTACAAATATAGAAACGGACATTGTTTCTTTTTTTGTATAGGCATTATCTAGGTAGTAATTTTATTTATCCGTGTTATCTACTATTATAGTGATGCAACTAGATAATTTGTATTGATCATATCACATTTGTTTTTACGTGGATATGGATATGCAATTCTATTTTATGGATATCAACATGTAAATTTATTTCGACGGATAAAGATGCAGAAATGAATACGATGTTTTAATTATTTTTTGTAAATACAATTATAAATACATGCATCATTTCCCATTTTTCTAAATAATGTACATCTATACGTACAATAACATTTATCTGTAGAATTCACACATGTTAGCTAATATAGTATAATAGATATCCAAAAAATTATATGATTTTATCTATTTTCGTATTTAAAGAACGAAAACTATATTAATATCCATATTTTCAAATAAATTAAAGCATGTTTCCTTATCATTATCCATATACAGCAGAACGATATATATCCATAGAATAATAAAATTGAATTCTTCAATCATCATAATCGTTAAATTAATAATAAATTTACCATTGGGATTATGAAAATCAATGCATCAAGAAATATTACGATATAATACATCTCTTTAGTAGTTTATACGAGAATAATATTTATATAATATATTCTGGACAACATACGGATAGGCGTGAGATGATGGCGGAAGGGAGCACGAGAGCGAGTGCGGGAGCGATTGCGGAAGTGGGTGTGGGAGCAGTGAGAGGCGGTGACGATCTCGGTGATGGTGGGGCACCTTGGGTGATTGTTCCACTACGGCGCCGGGGGAAGAGGCCTGTCGATCAGTGGGGGGGTCATTCATAGCCATGGGCTGAACGGGAGGTCGTTCGATCGTGGTTGCTTCCGATGTGGATCGCTGCGGCATTGGGCATCATCTTGTCGAGAGCCGGTACGGTACTATCTATATAATGGATTCGCTCACCGTGTGCGGTCGTGCTCTCGGGGATATAAGAAGAAGTCACTTTCGGAGGGTATGATTTTTGATTGGCGAAGGAGGAGGCTCGTGGTCGTTATTCCGGGCGTCTTCGGATGTGGGGGGGGGAGTTTGGAGGAGACATTGCCCTTCTAAATCCATGGGGGGGGGGGGGGGGGGAGTTTGGAGGAGACATTGCCCTTCTAAATCCATGGCGCGTTGTGGCCCGTGGTCTTTCGGAGGAGGAAAAAGTGGCGTTGCTGGACAAGAATAAGAACAGAGAAACTTCAATGAGATGGCGAGCTTCAGGTCCTTTCGATGGTCGCATAAACTTCAAGCAGATCAACTCAGTTTGTGTGCATGGAATTCCACTCATCTAGAGGAAGCTGGATCACATAAGGTCCATCCTTGAACCTGAGGTGTGGGTTGACAGGGTTTTGGTTGACGGCAGTGGGGTGGGTATGGATCTCGACTTGGTAATCCTTGTACGACGGTTCAACCCATCGGTGCTGGGTTGGAGACGGGTGCGCTGTCGCGGAGAGATCCTAGAAGTGGAGATTGCGACAGCCAGCCTGAGTATCGTCGGATCGGAGTCGATTTCGCACGTTCCCGAGCACCGCATGTAGTGGGTGGCGGTGGTGAGGCGTGGGACCTTGGGGCAGCCGCCCGACGAGGTCTCAAGCCGTGGTGGCGGAGGATCGCGAGACGTTGCGAGTTCGACGCCTCGACTCCCGCATCAGGAGGCGGATGTTGCGTGCCAAATTAAATTACCCCTTTCATCGGAAACTGTTTCGCTTATTGGGGATTCTGAGGGGGGCAATTGTATTGTGTGATTCCTCTCCCCGTGTATTGGACCCGATGTCGGGGGTCCGAATGGAGGCGGGCCCAATTATGGCTCGCATCTCAGATCCTTGCGGGTCTCTGCGGTTGGGCCAGCATTCTGGAGTCCCCTTTGCGGCCCAGATTGACGAAGAGCGGTCTCCCAAAGAAATAGGTGAAGGGGGCTTATGTCGGATGGCAGATGTTAAGGATCAATCTCCTTCCATGCATGTGGTCCCAGTAACGGCCCGAATGGGGATCAATTCTGATGGGGATTTCTTGGTTGTCAACAACTTGGTGTTAGGGGTGGCCTTATAGAGTGAGGTTGGATTGGAGCCATCGCTTGTCAGTAACCCTATCCCAGTGGTTGAACCTCAGAAAAGAAGCGCCCAATTTGTTCACGGATGGAGATGCGCTCGTGGGAGGGCCTGGGCGGATTTTCTGGTTAGAATATTCCTCTCTTTTCCTGCTCGGCTCTGCTCTTAGGGCTTGAGGATCTAGGCAGGGTTGGAGGCACGGAGCGGTCAAGGTGGCCTCAGAGGTGCGGAACCACAATCTCAGTGGGGGTCGGGCTCGGAAGGGGCGGAGGAGGGTGGGCCGACATGAGAGCCAAACTCTGGGTTGCAGGACTGCGAGGTGCGTATTTGTGCTCGTGCAGGGGGCTGCCCAGGTGGCTCGAAGGAGAGGTCTATTCGGAGGCTCGGTGGGAGTGGAGGTTGGCATAGCCTGGCCCGAATATCCAGTGGGTTGGGGGCTTAGAGGAGAGGGTGGGGGAGAGGTGGGCAGGAGCTGAAGAAGTGGGGAGGCTGGGAGCGTTGTTGTTGGTGCTGGGAAGGGAGGTGGGTTCAAAGGTTGGCGTAGGGATAGTGGATTCGTCTAGGGGGAAGAGCCTGAGGGAGGTCTTGATTCTGCAGGGCTTGCAAGGTCGGTGCTTGAGGTACAAAGTGATATAGCTACGGGACTAGAGTTTGAAAAGGTGGCATCAAGGCCGGCTGATGACACAAGTGGCACCGGTGTCTGTGAGAGTAAGGAAGGGTCGAAGGCGGCCAGAAGGAGAAGGCAGACTGAGATTTTGGACGATGTGACGCGGCAAGATCTCTTGAGCCAACAATGTACGCTGGGGTTGTCTCCGTGGAGAGGGATGAACAGGTTCAGTCCCTTGGATCGCGGTTTTGCGGACTGTCTGGGAGTTGTTCAACCGCTCCCCATTAGAAGGAACTCAGGAGTTGTCCAATGAAGGTGGTCTCATGGAATGTTAGGGGGCTTGGGAGACCGGAAAAGCGAGTGAGCCGTAGAAAGATGATCTGTGAAGCTAAAGCGGACATATTCCTGTTACAGGAGATAAAACTGTCTCGCGGAGCGGCAGACGTAGGCTTTGAGCTGGGCATTGGGCGGGGCTTTCAGGCTGACATTATGGAAGCACAGGGAGTTGCGGGAGGTTTAATTACAGGCTGGAAAGAGCATATCTTTGAGGTGGAGGCAGAATGGAGATTGTCTTTTTCGCTCTCGGTTCGTCTAAGGCATTGGGCTGCTGATTTTGTCTTCACCATGACGAACGTATATGGTCCCAATGACAACAGTAAGGGCTCGCTTGCGGTTGACTTGTTGCAGATGTACTCGGAGCACAATGAGGAGGCCTGGTTTTTTAGAGGGGATCTCAATCTTACATTACTATCAAAAGGTCGCCCTGGGGGTGGAGGAGGGATGCAGGCTCGTCGGAATTCTTGGATATGATGCACTCGTTGGGCCTGTCAGTTATTGATGCAGCAGGATGTGCATATACTTGGTGGAACATTGATGCACTCGTAGGGCTTCAAAGAATTAGTGGCGGAGCAATGGAGGAGCTGGCGTCCGGAGGGGTCAGCGATGTCTCGCCTGACTGTGAAATTGGGGTTGCTCAGATCTTTCATAAAAGAATTTGGAAGAGCGTCGAAATTGAAGAGGAGAGAAAAGCACGATATGGCACAGCAGAACGTAATCCGGCTGGATAACCGAGATGATTTCAGAAGTTTGGATCAGGAAGAGACGGAGGAGAGGTCCAGGTTGCTGGAGGTGATCCTATTGGAAGATCGAAAAGAAGAGATTGAAAGGCGTCAGAAATCAAGGCATAAATGGTTAAGGGAAGGTGATGCAAATACTAGATTCTTCCATGCCATGGCTTCAGGTAGAAGGAGGAAGAACCACATTCATGAAGTTGAGGTGGGAGGGCAGAGGTTCTCCGGGGAAGCGCAAATTGGCAGGGCACTGAGAGGCTTTTATATCGAGGCTTCATGAAAGAGGCGAGGTGAGGGCTGGGGATGGTTGGGGAGGGGGGTGAAGCCATTGTCACCGGAGAAGGCGGAGGCACTAGTGACACCATTTTCGGAAGGTGAAGTGAAGAAGCCGATGTGGGGATTGAATGTTGATGTGGCATCGGAGCCCGATAGGTTCCTAGTTTTCTTTTATAAAGATTGGGATCTGCTAAGGCAGAGATCATAGAGGTTTTAGAAGAGTTTAGAGAAGGAAACAGGGGCTTTGAGAAAATAAATAGGACTTTGATGATTCTACTCCCAAAAAAGGATCATCCGATAAGGGTTGATGACTTCAGACCGATTGTCCTCTCGAACGGAGTATACCTCATTGTGGCAAAGGTACTAGCGAATAGGCTCAAAGGGGTTATGGATTCTATCATTCTGGAAGGCCAATCTGCTTTCATTCTAAGCCGGCAGATGGCAAACAGATTGGTTATTGTTTAGAGTGGAGACGCACAGATGCAAAGGGTGTGCTGTGGAAAATTGACTTCGCAAAAGCCTACGACAGTGTGGATTGAAATTTTTTTGGGCATCCTTGAGGAAAAGAGGTTTCCCGGACAGCTGGATAGTGTGGATGAAAAGATATGTCACCACATCCTCCTTCTCGATTATGGTGAATGGGCGGCTGGAAGGAGGTTTTTTCCAGCCACAATGGGGTGTTCGTCAGGGGTGCCATTCGGCACCCATGCTTTTTGTGCTGGTAGCAGATGCATTGGCACTTATGTTCAAGCAAGCAATCGACGAGGGGTGGTGTGAAGGATTCCGCGTTGGCGAGATCTCTATGCCCTTTTACAATATGCGGATGGAATGATCCTTTTCTTGAGCGGCTCGGACGAGATGTTATGTCGGACGGCTCAGTTGCTGGACATCTTCGACAGCTTATCAAGGCTTGAAAAAAATACGCAGAAATTGGTGGTAATCACTTTTGGGCTTCAGGATGGTGATCGAAACAGGATAGCAGAGATGCTTGGTTGTCCGATGGGTGATCTACCGATTACCTACCTAGACCTTCCCTTAGTAGCTAGTAAGTTGAGGGCAGCCGACTGGGAGGCAGTCATCCAGAAGGATGAGCTCAAACTAGCAGGATGGAAGGCGATTACATTGTCTAGGGGTGGGAAGCCGGTACTATTGAAGCACGTTTTATCTGCCATCCCCATTTTCTTCCTCTCAACCAGGATGATGCCAGTGGGAGTAAGAAAGAAAATTGAAAATCTGATGAGAAGGTTTTTTTGGTCAGACGGGAAACATCAGAAGTCGGACATGCATTTAGTGGCATGGGAGGAAATAACGAGAGCCCGTGAACAAGGGGGTTTGGGAGTTCGGGACTTGTTATGCATGAATAAGGCATTGCTAGCAAAGTGGGTCTTGCGAATATGGGGTTCTTCTACGGATCTGACAGCAAGGCCAGTGAGGAAAATTTACAGAGTTAAAACAACATTAGAGCAGGGGCTCTCTGCTTTAAGTTGTCACTTTGGAAGGGGGTACGAGAGGTGCTACCTGTTGCATCGGCTAGATTAACCCCGAAGCTAGAAGATGGGGAAGGTTTCAGCTTTTGGAGGGATAATTGGCTGGGGGAGGGTCCGTTGGAGATGCTATTCCCAAGACTTTTTGCATTATCATCTATGAAGGAGGCAATCGTGAAGGAGGTGGCACAATCTGGGGAGTGGAGACTGAATTTTGTGCCTGGTCTCTCGTCTAGAAGGCAGGACAAATTACAAAAATTAAGGGATATGGTGGACTTCTCAGATGCTTTTCACAAACCAGGGATCATTTTGAATGGACGGGTAACAAATTTTCTATCAAGCAACTATATAAAGAGCTGAGAAATGTTGGTGAAGATCATGATCAAGACTTGTGCAAGGATATGAAGATTATCAGGGCTAGCAGGATACCGAACATGATAAAGGTCTTCCTCTGGTGCTTAAGGAGGGATAGGCTTCTGGATAAAGTCGGGAGGGCTAGGATCCTTGGTCTTCAGGACACGACTTATGACAGATGTGGGGAGCAATCTGTAACGATCCCGTTTCCCGGGCTGTCGGATCCTCCCATATCCGGATTTGGTTACTCAGCAATAATTTATTCAGCAATCACAACTAACATTCAGAAACATACTGCAAATAAAAAATACTCGGAAGAAAGTATTTCAACACCTTTCCATTCACAAAATAAAGTTCAGATGATATATTGTCCCACTATAACCATTACATGTACATCAGCTTTGAAAGGAAAATATACAAAAGATTACTAACTACCTTGAAGAGTAAAGCTACCGTGACTGGCTGGATGTCTAGTATGTAAGCCAGATGAATTTTTAAAGTCCTTGCGATGGCTCACCGATACCTGTTGGATTTTCCATAAATCATAGGATAAAATTAGCGAATGCTAAGTAACGAAGAAGAGGAAAAGCAAACAAATTGTGTAATTTTTCAAAACATGATATCATAAAAATTTCATTCCTTTTCATTAATTTAAGTCCTATTCCTTTCTATTCCACATCAGGGATTAGTCCAGGGGAACCCCACCATTCTTGGACTCCGAAACTGTGGATGCTTCAGGATTAGAGATTGTATTGATCTTGGTAAGCTTATGCCGCCGCACGTCGCCTCAACCAATCCTCCAATACTACCCTGACAATTTCCTTTTCTTTTATTAAACAGGGTCTCAACCCTCGGCCTGGAAAAACAAAAGAGCACACCGTCCTCGAGGACTCGGTTGCTTAAAACCTCAGGCTAACATTTAATCATATAACCTAGCGGCTTTAAATACATGTTATCGTGACCCAGACGCTATTGAACCACCCGTACCTCCACATGGCACGACTACATCTTTCGTCGTTCCAACCCGAATATATTGGATCCCGGTACCACGCGTTGCAAAACATTCAATTTGTGTGCACTTATCATAACAGGGCAACCGTGTACCACCTAGGTAGGGAAACGTCAATACGGGTTCCTTCCGACAACCTACAGGTTGCATGCCCGACCTGTAGTACTACTCCCAGTCATCCTTATCGTGACACATAATCCTTTTCAGGATCCAACTCAAATCACACCAATTCACATGATGTAATTCTTTCGTTAAGTCTTTGATTTGCATAAATCGCAATACTTAGTATCGACTCGCATATATATTATTCATAACCATATGTATACTCCTATTTATGCCCATTTTAACTCCCAAACCCTAACTTTCAGAGCCAACGTATCAATTTGATGCGTAAATCTTATTTTAGTGGGAATCACAAAGCAATTCTTCAGACTTTTTCAAAAATAACCAAAATTAGGATTCTTCGTAGCAAAGAACATAAAATCAAGAATTTCAATAATTTCATATGAAAACCCAACAGCAAAAGGAAGGATTTCGTTACCTAATCGAGCTCTCTCTCGTGTATGCAAGGCTTTATCGAGTTTCGTTTTAGAAAGGCTATTTTAAGGCTCCTGAAAAGATCGAATTTCATTTTTCGTATCAAAACGCTAAGAACATGTTAAGAACGCGAAGAACGAACGAAGAACACGAAGAACACGAAGAACGTCAAGAACATATTTTCTCGAAAAATTTCGGCAGATTTTCCCCTTATATCGGGATATATTTCAAAATAAAAATGAAAAGAGTTTCCTTTATAAAATCAATCGAAAGGAAAATAACAACGAAACTAAAAGAATATACTCAACAACAAGAGATGAAGAATTGGTAGATACCACACATCTTAGGTGAGTGAACGTGTGACGAATCACAGGGTCACTAACGTGCATAGCCGCCCGCACCTAAGTTGGGTATTACACAGATTTCTCCATCAAGATAACTATAAAGCATAAAGCGAAGAATAGAAAATTAAACGATGGAGAATCGGTAGACACCACGCATCTTAGATGAGTGAACGTGTAACGAATCGCAGGGTCACTGACGTGCATAGCCGCCCGTACCTAAGTAGGGTATTACACAGATTTCTCCATCAAAATAAGTATAAAAGCATAATACAAAGAATAGAAACATAAACGATGGAGAATCGGTAAACACCACGCGTCTTAGATGAGTGAATGTGTGACGAATCACAGGGTCACTGACGTGCATAGCCGCCCGCATCTAAGTAGGGTGTTACACAGATTTCTCCTCGAACCACAACAGGAAAACGAATCGAAAAGAAATATGAATCAAAAATAAAACTTGGAAGAACAAGAGTATGAATTGAAAGCCTAGCTTACGAAGCAACTAAGAGAGCATCATACCTTTCTTCTCCTCGTTCTCCCGGCAGCGCTTCGCTAGCGCTCCTCCCTCGCCTCCCACTCCTCCTCCCAACCTCTCGACCCTAGCCCTTGTGGTGGTGGTGGTAGTGGAAGTTGTAGAGAATGAATGGGTAGGGGGGTCTATTTATAGGCTCCAGAAAACCACTAACCATGGTTAGAAAACTATGGTTTAGACTTTAACCATGGTTTAGCGACCCATGGTTTTGGCCCATGGTTTTAGCCAAAACTTATCCTAAACTTGGAGCTCAAGTTAGAACATTCTAGAGGATTCTAGATTCGCTAATGACGCTTAATTAACACTAATCGTGATTAACTTTCACTAATCGTGATTGAACTTTTGCGGTTTACGCTTATCTTTTGTTAAATATTGATTAGTGTTTACTAATGATCATTAGTAGCTTTCAATCGTCATTAATTTCTTTAATCAAGTTTAATTAGTCTTAATGACAGTCATTATGGATTAATGACTTCTCTTTCTTCGGAAAATCATAACAATTCGAAACGAAATCCGATTGACACGAAACAAATTTCGTTGGTTTTCTCTTAACGAACCGGATCTTATTATATAGGATCCGAGATATGCCAAGTAAAGGCTTTACAATTATAACAACCTTAAAGGAAGTCTCGTCCTCGAGACTAGAAATGTAGGCATAACAACCTTAAAGAGAATTGAAACCATAACAACCTTAAAGAGAATGATCGTCATGTCATTTAAAATGAACATATACATAATACATAATGTTATCATTCAAACAAGTACGGGTATTTCTCTCTCATTTCTGCCTCAGGTTCCCATGTGGCTTTTTCAAACTCCTGGTTTCACCATAATACTTTAACTAGAGGCACCTCTTTGTTTCTCAACTTCTTGATATCCCTTTTAAGTATTTGCACAGGTATCTCTTGGTATGTCAAGTCTGGCTCAACATGTAAATCATCATAACTTATCTTATGCTCTGGATCTCTAATGTACTTTCTCAGATTTGATACATGAAATACATCATGTATTACCGAAAGGTGTGGAGGAAGTGCAAGTCTATAGGCAACTTTTCCAATCCGTTGAATAATTTCAAAGGGACCCACAAACTTGGGTGCTAACTTCCCACGCAAGCCAAACCTCTGAACACCCTTCATAGGTGATACTTTGAGAAATACAAAGTCACCTACCTCAAATTCAAGGTCTTTTCGCCTTGTATCACTATAACTTTTCTGGCGACTCTGGGCAGTTAATAGTCTTTTTCTAGCAAGTTCCACAGCTTCCCGTGTCTTGAAGTCTATCTGAATCATAAAGGTTCTTTATTCCGACCTCTTGTCAACATAAAGGAGTAGTACACCTTCGTCCATATAGTGCTTCAAATGGTGCCATGCCAATACTTGTATGGTAACTATTATTGTAGGTGAATTCTGAAAGAGGTAAATGTTTAATCCATGATCCCTTCCATTCTAAGGCACATGCTCGTAGCATATCCTCTAGTGTCTGAATCGTACGTTCTGACTGACCATCTGTTTGTGGATGATATGTTGTACTCAAGCATAGTTGTCTACCTAAGGCTTTCATGAAGTTCTCCCAATAGTGTGAGGTGAATCGTGAATCTCGATCAGAAACTACTTCCTTCGGGATACCATGGAGGCGAACCACATGTGTAATATATAACTCAGCCAGCTGGTCTGGAGTGAAAGATAAGCTTATCGGAATGAAGTGTGCTACCTTTGTCAGACGATCTATTATAACCCAGATACTATCTTTACTACCAGTCGTCTGAGGTAAGCCAGTAACGAAATCCATGGAAATGCTTTCCCATTTCCATTCAGGTATAGGGAGGGGTTGCAATAATCCTGGTGGCTTTTGGTGTGAAGTCTTTACCTGCTGGCAAGTGAAACATAAATTCACAAACTCAGTAATATCTTTCTTCATTCCCGACCATCAAAAGTATGAATGAAGATCCTTATACATCTTCGTAATTCCTGGATGAATAGATAATCTAGAACAATGAGCTTCACGTAAAATGTCTTTCCTCAATTCAGGTATGTCTGGTACACAAGCTCTGTGATGGTTATATAGTAACCCATCTTGTATCTGGAATCCCTCTATTTCATTCTCAAGTTGTTATTTCAAGTCTTTAAGGACTGGATCATCCTCCTGTCCTTTCTTTATTTTATCCCATATTTCTGCTTTGTATCGATTAGGAATAGTTATAGTATCAGTACTACTATCAAATGGTTTCCATTCACTTAACGTTGATAGTAAACCCCAGAAGTGGATAGCACTCACTAACCCGGGTGAATAAGTTCTTCTGCTAAGTGCATCTGCTACGACGTTCCCCTTACCAGGGTGGTAGGAGATAGTGCAATCATAATCTTTCAACAACTCTAGCCACCGTCTTTGTCTCATATTGAGCTCCTTTTGATCAAACAGATATTTCAAGCTTTTATGATCGGTGAAGATTTCAAAAGTAATACCATACAGGTAGTGTCTCCATATCTTTAAAGCGAAAACTACGGCAGCTAATTCAAGGTCATGTGTTGGGTAGTTCTTCTCATGTGTCCTGAGCTGTCGTGATGCATACGCAACTACCTTACCATGTTAAATAAGAACCGCACCAAGTCCTTCTTTAGATGCGTCAGTGTACACTGTAAACCCTTCACTCCCGGAGGGTAGAGTAAGGATGGGTGCAGATGTTAGGCATTCTTTCAGTGTCTGAAAACTAGCTTCACATGTATCAGACCATAAGAATGGGACCTCCTTTTGAGTTAGTCTAGTCATTGGCAATGTTATCCGTGAAAAGTCCTTCACGAATCTTCTATAATATCCAGCTAAACTCGGAAAAGATCGTATTTCTATGACAGTCTTCGGGCGTTCCCAACTCATCACCGCACTAACCTTTGTAGGATCAACTGATATACCTTTTCCAGAAATAACATGGCCTAAGAAAGATACTTCAGATAGCCAGAAGTCACATTTGCTATATTTAGCATACAGTTTGTTCTTCCTTAGAGTTTAAAGTGCCTTCCTGAGATGATGTTCATGCAGATACTTATTCTTTGGGTAAATAAGCACATCATCAATAAAGACTACTAGAAAGTGATCTAAGAACTCCTTGAATACTCTATTCATGAGATCCATGAAGGCTGCTGGGGCATTTGTTAGTCCAAAAGGCATAACTAAGAATTCATAATGCCCGTATCTAGTTCGAAAAGCTGTCTTGGGAATATCTGTATCTTTAATTTTCAACTGATGGTATCCAGATCTTAAATCAATCTTGGAATACACAGTTGAACCTTGTAACTGATCAAAGAGATCATCTATTCTTGGCAGAGGATACTTGTTCTTTATTGTCCTCTTGTTTAGTTGTTTATAGTCAATGCACAACCACATCGACCAATCCTTTTTCCTAACAAATAAGACAGGTGCACCCCATGGTGAAGTACTAGGACGAATGAATCCTTTATCTAACAGTTCTTGCAATTGTACCTTTAATTCTCGTAACTCAGCTGGTGCCATCCTATACGGAGGGATAGAGATAGGTTGAGTATCAGGTATGAGAGAGATTCCAAATTCAATTTCTCGTTCAGGTGGTAATCCAGGTAGTTCCTCTGGAAATACATCAGGAAACTCGCACACTATAGGCACATCTTCTATCATTCTTTCTGACCCTGATGTAGTGGATACATAAGCTAAATAACCTTGGCACCCTTGCTCTAACAACTGTTGTGCCTTCAATGTAGAGATATATTTGATATTATCATTGGATGTCTTTCCAATGAACTGGAACTCTATCGAGTTAGGAAGGTGGAATGTTACTGTCTTCTGGAAACAGTCAAGACATGCATGATGTCTTTCTAACCAATCCATTCCTAGTATAAGATCAAAGTCCTCCATTTCGATTAGTAGTAGTAAAACAAGTAACTGATGTCCTGCTATTAGTATTATACAATTATCCAGGATTTCTCGGATTATAAATTTTTGTCCTCCTGGTCCCTTGATCAGATAGGACTGGTGTACTTCTACTGGTATCTTACCCAAAGTGGGTACTAACCGTCGAGCAATAAATGAATGTGAAGCACCGGAATCAAATAAGGCATGAAATGAAAAGCCATGAATAGTAACGGTACCTCGTACGACTGTGCCTGAATTGTAGGCTTGTTCTTCAGTAATTGCATTGAGCTGGACATTAGGAATAGACAAGATAGAACCCGCAACACTTTGTGGTGGTTGTTGTGTAGGAGACGCTCCTGGTGAGCCTCGACCTATACCATGTCTTCCTCCATGTGTTGCTCCATTGCTCGAGGTGGATGTTATACTATTAATTGGGGTTGATTTAAATCCTAAACCTCTCAACTTCGGACAATCTTTCTTGATGTGGCTTTCCTGATGACAGTAAAAATACACACATGCTCCTGTTTGAGCTCAAGATCCAGCCACCGAGGTGCTAGCTCTCTGCTGCTGAGTACGCGAGGATATAGGTGGAGGGTCTAGAGAAACCCTTCTTCCTGATAATTCCTGACCCAAGGTCTGTGGTGAGCTTATATTGGAACTGGCTGGATGATAGCGACGATCTCCACGATTGTAATGTGCCTTGCTTTTGGATGGTCTACCATTAAAGTGGGAATTTCTTTTTGGTAATTTTCATCCCTCTCCATCTCAATACGAGAGGCGATGTCCATTGCTTCATCTACGGTTGTGGCTCTAAAACCAGAAGTTTTTCTCGTAGATCTCCCTGAAGACCGCTAACAAATTTGGTAAAACACTCTTGTGGTGAAGCTTCTAGAGCTGGTGAGTACCGTATTAGCTCAGTAAAGTGGATATGATAATCTCGTACAGTCTTAGAACCCTGATTCAGAGAAGCCAACTCTCTCTCTTTAATTCTTCCCAATGAGAGGGACAAAAGTGAGCTCGGAACCTCTCTTCGAAGATATCCCATGGAACAGGATCTGCTAACTTCTTGGAAATTGCTCTCCACCATCGTCTTGCATAGTCTGCTAAGGAGTAATCAGCAAAGTGCACCCAAGTATCTGCTGGTGTGTGTATTATTCTCAACATCCTACTGACGTCATCAAGCCATAATTCAGTCTCTGGTAGGTGTCTCTACACCTTTGAATCGAGGAATTTTTCCCTTTCGGTAATTATCTAGTAATGTTTGGTGTCTAAGGAGGACCTTCTCCATTGCTCCTTCAACGGGTAGGAGCAGACTCAGTTGAAGGATGGTAACTAGATTCTTCCTCAGAAAGATGGACAGAACTTTCATCCTAGCATCCGCAGGCTTAGATGCCTCGGTCTCTCAGCCTGTGCATTGAGCCTCTCCTCCAATGCTTGTTGCCTTTGCCCCATATCTTGGAGCATTGCTATCATAGCCGCTAATTGTCTAAACATGTCTTGGTCTGCCATGATCCTGGGATGAGTCAAGGTCAAAGGCCAGATCCTATATGTCTTAGCATGATGTACATAAGGGACAATGACTTGTGAATGGTACTGCAGTCATTTATTAAGATCAAAGGATCTTAATACAACCTTAGTTTCTGAATATCGCTCATAGTTATTAATTACTAAATAAATTACTGGAGTATCCAGGCCCTAATACCAATCTGTAACGATTCCGTTTCCCGGACCGTCGGACCTCTCCATATTCGGATCTGGTTACTTAACAATAATTTATTCAGCAATCACAACTAACATTCAGAAATATACTGCAAATAAAAATACTCGGAAGAAAGTATTTCAACACTTTTCCATTTACAAAATAAAGTTCAGATGATACACTGTCCCACTATAACCATTACATGTACATCAACTTTGAAAGGAAATATACAAAGATTACTAACTACCTTGAAGAGTAAAGCTACCGTGACTGGCTGGATGTCTAGTATGTAAGTCGGATGAATTTTTAAAGTACTTGCGATGGCTTACCGATACCTGTTGGGTTTTCCATAAATCATAGGATAAAATTAGCGAATGCTAAGTAACGAAGAAGAGGAAAAGCAAACAAATTGTGTAATTTTTCAAACATGATATCATAAAAATTTCATTCCTTTTCATTAATTTAAGTCCTATTCCTTTCTATTCCACATCAGGGATTAGTCCAGGGGAACCCACCATTCTTGGACTCCGAAGCTGTGGATGCTTCGGGATTGGAGATTGTGTTGATCTTGGTAAACTTATTCCGCTGCACGTCGCCTCAACCAATCCTCCAATACTACCTGACAATTTCCTTTTCTTTTATTTAAACAGGGTCTTAACCCTCGGCCTGGAAAAACAAAAGAGCACACCGTCCTCGAGAATTCGGTTGCTTAAAACCTCATGCTAACATTTAATCATATAACCTAGCTGCTTTAAATACATGTTATCGTGACCCAGCCGCTATTGAACCACCCGTGCCTCCACATGGCACGACCACATCTTTCGTCATTCCAACCCGAATATATTGGCTCATGGTACCACGCGTTGCAAACATTCAATTTGTGCGCACTTATCATAAAAGGGCAACCGTGTACCACCTAGGTAGGGAAACGTCAATACGGGTTCCTTCCGACAACCTCAGGTTGCATGCCCGACCTATAATACTACTCCCAGTCATCCTTATCGTGACACATAATCCTTTTCAGGATCCAACTCAAATCACACCAATTCACATGATGTAATTCTTTCGTTAAGTCTTTGATTTGCATAAACCGCAATACTTAGTATCGAATCACAAATATATTATTCATAACCATATGTATACTCCTATTTATGCCTATTTTAACTCTCAAACCCTAACTTTCAGAGCCAACGCATCAATTTGATGCGTAAATGTTATTTTAGTGGGAATCACAAAGCAATTCTTCAGACTTTTTCAAAAATAACCAAAATTAGGGTTTCTTCGTAGCAAAGAACATAAAATCAAGATTTTCAATAATTTCATATGAAAACCCAACAGTAAAGGAAGGATTTCGTTACCTAATCGAGCTCTCTCTCGTGTATGCAAGGCTTTATCGAGTTTCATTTTAGAAAGACTATTTTAAGGCTCCTGAAAAGATCGAATTTCATTTTTCGTATCAAAACGTTAAGAACATGTTAAGAACGCGAAGAACGAACGAAGAACGCGAAAAACACGAAGAACGTCAAGAACATATTTTCTCAAAAATTTCGGCAGAGTTTTCCCTTATATCGGGACATATTTCAAAATAAAAACGAAAAGAGTTTCCTTTATAAAATCAATCGAAAAGAAAATAACAACGAAACTGAAAGAATATACTCAACAACAAGAGATGAAGAACCGGTAGACACCACACATCTTAAGTGAGTGAACGTGTGACGAATCACAGGGTCACTAACGTGCATAGCCGCCCGCACCTAAGTAGGGTATTACACAGATTTCTCCATTAAGATAACTATAAAGCATAAAGCGAAGAATAGAAACATAAACGATGGAGAATCGGTAGACACCACGCATCTTAGATGAGTGAACGTGTGACGAATCACAGGGTCACTGACGTGCATAGCCGCCCGCACCTAAGTAGGGTATTACACGGATTTCTTTATCAAAATAAACTATAAAAGCATAATATGAAGAATAGAAACATAAACGATGGAGAATCGATAGACATCACGCGTCTTAGATGAGTGAACGTGTGACGAATCAGAGGGTCACTGACGTGCATAACCGCCCGCACCTAAGTAGGGTGTTACACAGATTTCTCCTCGAACCACAACAGGAAAACAAATCGAAAAGAAATATGAATCAAAAACAAAACTTGAAAGAACAAGAGTATGAATTGAAAGCCTAGCTTACGAAGCAACTAAGAGAGGATCATACCTTTCTTCTCCTCGTTCTCCCGGCAGCGCTTCGCTGGCGCTCCTCCCTCGCCTCCCACTCCTCCTCCCAACCTCTCGACCCTAACCCTTGGGGTGGTGGTGGTAGTGGAAGTTGTAGAGAATGAATGGGTAGGGGGTCTATTTATAGGCCCCAGAAAACCACTAACCATGGTTAGAAAATCATGGTTTAGGACTTTAACCATGGTTTAGCGGCCCATGGTTTTGGCTCATGGTTTTTAGCCAAAACTTATCCCAAACTTGGAGCTCAAGTTAGAACATTCTAGAGGATTCTAGATTCGCTAATAACGCTTAATTAACACTAATCGTGATTAACTTTCACTAATCGTGATTTAACTTTTGCGGTTTACGCTTATCTTTTGTTAACTATTGATTAGTGTTTACTAATGATCATTAGCGGCTTTCAATCGTCATTAATTTCTTTAATCATGTTTAATTAGTCTTAATGACAGTCATTATGGATTAATGACTTCTCTTTCTTCGGAAAATCATAACAATTCGAAACGAAGTCCGATTGACACGAAACAAATTTCGTTGGTTTTCTCTTGACGAGCCGGATCCTTATTATATAGGATCCGAGATATACCAAGTTCAAGGCTTTACACAATCAGAGACCTCAGAGCATCTCTTCCTCTCTTGTGTATCCTCGGAGAGGGTCTGGAGAGAATTGGTGATTCCTTTGGTAGATGCAAGTGGCTTGCAGAACTTCTAGGAAGGGGTTAGAAGGATAGGAGGCAACTTAACGGAGGATGTCGCGAGATCCTTTGGGATGCTTTGGGCAATCTGGCTGGCAAGAAACGATTTACTTTTAACAATCAGAGATTTTATCCGGAGAATGTTATTGCTCATTGTAAGGCTCTACTAATTTTGTGGAGTCAAAGTAACTGTTCATGTAACTTTTCTTTAACTTTATAATGCAGTTGCGGTGACTCTCATATCAGGAGGTCACCCTCTTTTTGATCAAAAAAAATTAATATTTATATAAATATTTTTGGAAGGGATACATATGCAAAATATTTGGACATTTGTGCAATTGTCCTCTTCGAAATCGATACTTGAAATGTTGTTTTCGACTTTCTCCCCCAAATCGACATATATACTTAAACTTTTAAATATTAAATTTGCATATTTATTTAATTAATTAAGATTAAATTAGTAGTTGTTTGAAAAAAAAATCCTTGAGTAAGAGTCATCGCTGCTCACAGAGCAAGTTTCACTTTGGTACACAATCTTCCTATCTTTTCTTCTAGATCCCTATGTTTTCCATAATAAGAATGAGGGCATCTTCCTTGGACGTGTTAGCAATCTGTGAATTGATTTCAGAGATTTTTTTTCTTCCGTATAAAGATACCCCTGTACTCATATCTTCGTCGTATTTACATGCATGCCCTTATAGTTTTGGCGTCAACGACCTCTGGAGTGTGTGCAGTTAGGAAGGTTGTTGTTTTACAGTTCTTTTTGTCATTAAAAGGTATTGTGATGATTTTCAGGGTGGATTACAAAGAATGCCCTCATTTGTGTTAGAATTTCACTGGCCTCTCTTTCGAAATTTAAAATTGGGATTTTTACACCTGTTCTAAGCTCTTGAAGTTACACTTAGGCTCAACTCGGGTACCCCTCCTTCCAACCCCTCCAATCCTCCTCACAGTTTACTATTCACAGGGGTACCTCAACCCAACCCAACCCTGTCCAACCCTGCAACCAAAAGAACCCTAATGCTCCAACATTTTTACAATAATACTTGTGGGTTTATATATGTTACAAAATTGATAGTAATGCCCTACCGTCGTTACACTTGTGACCCGATATTACACTAAAGTAAGGGAAATAATGTGAATTCGGTAAGTATACACATGCACAAGTATTATTGCAAAAAAGATATGAGCATATATATAACTATTAGAACTCGAAAGGATACAAGTGTAAAAAATCTATTTTTTTGTCTAAAAATAAGCTTCGTAATTTACGCTTTTATGTCATGTGAAACCTAAATTTGAAGTTTGTTGCCATCTTTGTTACATTCAAAATAAGGTCCATAATTGAGAATCAAGATACATTTGGAGCTTTTTTAGTAATTTACCATTATTTTTATAATGGTAAAAAATTGATTTTACCCATGTTTACATATTATAATTTACATGGATTTTTTACCCCTACAAATGCTAGAATCTTTGTAAATTACTTGCTCAAGCCTATAAACTTGTTATTATCCCCCGATCATGTAAACTTGTTAACTCTTACACCACAGACAATGTGGTTAACTCCCATTGATTTGGATGTTAAGACTAGATGGAATCCGTTATAAATAGGACATTTATATCCATATTGTTGCAAAAAATTACAACATTATACCCTCCCCTTCCTCCTCCTTCCAATCGTTCCTCCTTTTTCTTCTTCCTTGCATCGTCGTGGAAGGATCTACTGTTCTCCAGATCGTGACGGTGAGAGGTCTGTGCCCTCCCATCCCCATTGTTCCTCACCCTTCGTGCTCCATCCCCATTGCCCCGAATTCCGCCCTCTACTCTCCCTACCCAGCGCTGCCACATCCCAGTCCCCCTCCTCCCCAGGCCCACCGACCTCCTCCTCCATCATCAATTCCCCAACCTTCATCGTCCCTCCCCAACATCACCCCCTCCCTAGTGCTCCTTTGCCCCCTTCCCAGTGCCCCTCCACCTCCCTCCCCAACCCTAGATAAGCTGCCTCTTCCAAGAGGCAGCTTTGGTTAAGATAATGTTGCATCTTGAAGAGGTGGATTTAAACCAAAGTCGCCTCTTCAAGAGGCGGAATTTGGCCAGAACAAAAAAAAAGAAGCAGCAGCTCTGTTTCTGCCAGCAGAGCTGCTACTTCCTTTTTTAGGAAATATAAATTAAATTGAAATCAAGAACAATGATCTACATATCATATAACACAAATTAATAACACATGGTTCATATATTAGTTGGACAAAAGGTTCACATACAACATTGGAACCACAGAACTCAAGGCAACAACCCAAGTCTTATAAGGAGACATATACATACAAAGTTCATATAGAAGTCGCATACATGTCTTATATTACAAAAAGATGTCACAGATATCGATCTAACCTTTACGCTCCTTCTCCATGTGTATTACAATTTGATCGGTCTCTCATCGGTGCTGATGTCTCAGGTGTGCTTGGCTAAAATCCATGGAGTTGGATGTGTCGATCGATATCAACAATATGGTGTGTATCCGTCTCTTTAGTTCTGCAGAAGTCCAATGAGAGGGGTGAGTGATGCGAAGGTCATGCATCTGTAACTACTCGATCCCTTCGTAAGTCCAATGGGAGGGGTGAGTGATGTGAAGGCCTTGCATCTATAACTACTCGATCTCTTCGTGGTGAGGTGGTGTGGCAGGATCCCTAGACGGGTCGCACTCAGGAATGGGAGTCTCAAACTCTATGTCAGATTGTGGTGGTCGTTGTGTCTCCACCGGGACATCTCCCTTGCCGGAAGTCATGTCTTCCCTTTATTCGATGAGCTCGCCCCCGTCTATGTTCTCGAACACGTGAACGGTGCTGAGATGAAGCTTATACCTCGACATCTTCCTTAGAAAACCTCCTCATCAGGATCGTCCCTGAATTGCCACTGGATAGACTTATGTAGACGTAAGCTTGCTTCAGCGGCAAGCTTCCTCATCTGTGGAGCACTATCATCTGAAAAGACGCACAATCTCGTTCAAGCGAGACACCTGTAATAAGAACAATTCTTGCATAGTCTAAAATAGCCAAACATAATTGTTATTTAAAGTAACTTTGTAATTATGGTATAATCTAAGATGCACCCATGTCAACCAATGAATCGTCGAGTAAAACTATGATACCATGAACAGTAGTCGACGGTTGTATCAGGTCCTCCTGATGGGATGTGAGTCATCAGTACAACGTAATACCTACGGATGTCTCACAGTCTAACGTAGACTGTATGGAACTCCGTCCAATCGATGTTACTCTTTTTCGTAAATCAATGGAATGCAAATGAGATGAGGTATTGCAAGACATCTGTATTTCCTGAATCCCACCGAACTGACAAAGGACCATGTTCGCAGTGTGTAAGTTCAACAATGTAAAAGTGAATCAATGATACACAAGCCACGTGCAAGTCTTGATTGTCAAGACAATATGAGGTAAGTGAGACAATACCTCCTCTGTGTATAGGGTCCAGACACGAGCCGCATGCAAGTCTTGATTCTTCCACATATGTGTTCAAGTGAGATAGTACAACCAAACATGAGAGTAAGGGATTCTATGATTTTGCCACTTCTGATAGGTACATGATGCATAACTAACCAAGATTGTCTTTTTCTTCCACCTTTCAGCATGATTGTGTCATATGATGTCCTGTAATGACCACATGCATGTGTAAACGAACCTCTTATATACGAAAATACCGATGCCCATTGCTTATATTGATCCAACGCTTCAACATGTCATGTGCATATTTGGTGTACCTATCACCTCGAGTAATGCAATTGCTCGCCTCCTCATGACGGTCACAAAAATAAGTAATGTAGCTATAGTAGGTCTTCAACAAAGTGCTGCAACTGGCAGGCTTCTTGATTCCTTAAGAATTGCAGTGTAGCTTTCAGAAAAGTTTGTGCTGTGGTGTAACCAAATTTGTACCTCCCGTCAAATGCAATCATCCACTATTCTTTAGGACGATCATGGGTGTCAAACCACTTTGCAGCATTCTCGTCACACTCGTTAAGTTTGTCCATGTAAGTTTGACACTTTGATTACGAATAGACTTTTCCCTCCCTCATGAACATTCTCTTCAATGATTGATTCTTGTGAGTGTCGTTGAAATTGCTAGCAACATGTCGTAGACAGATGCGTCAATGGATGCATGTGGAAGAAATTGTACCTCAGGGTATTGAAGTGCCAGCATGTATGCTAGGAGCACGATCAGATAGCATATAAATTGGTCCAGGGCGATCACGGAATACATGCAAACGCACCCTCTCCATAAACCAAGCTTAACTAGGGCCATCCTCCTCATTGACAAACGCAAATACCAATGTTAGGATGTGATTAGCTACATTGCTTGAGCAAGTAATTAGAATCTTATGTTTATACCTTCTGTACATGTATGTATCATCCACATTGATAATAGGTCTACAATGTATGAAGGCCTCAATACAAGGCCCAAATGCCCAGAAGACCCTCTCAAATAGCTCTCCTTTATTCATTGTTGTTTTGTCGATATCTATAGCCGAACCTGGAATAGCCTCTTCAAAATCCCTAAAAAAATACGGAAGTTCGTTATAAGATTTTATCCAATATCCATAAACCAACTCTATTCCCTTCCTCCATGCATCCCAACCCCTCCCCTACCCCCTTGTGCTTACTTGAAAGCCAAAGTCGTCTTCAACTTGATGTCTGTAAATATGAAACCTTTACTGAGGGAGATATTTTGATTTGATTAAGAAATCTGAGTGCCATGAAGTTGCAATCCAGATGTAGAGAGTCTTGATTGACAGCATGATTCAAGCAAATATATGCATTGTCAACCATTGTGACAACAAATTGTCCATCAATTGGTTGGAGGTAGCGATCGAGCGTACGGAGGTGGCTGAGGGCAAGGACGGGCAGCATGTGGTAGCAGCAGTGGGAGGAGGCAGAGGACAGGTCAGAGGGCAAGTATCTGGAATGTGTGGGAGGGTTCTATTCATCTGGAAATTTAATCCCTGTGGAAGCCGCCTCTTCAAGATGAAACTTTATCTTAACCAAAGCCGCCTCTTGAAAAGGTATCTTATCTACGGTACATAACAATAAAATTATTGGCGACCGCCCAGGGCTAATAAGTTTATTAACTTACTACTATGATGAATTTTTCTCACCCCCTCCCCTGCAAGCATTTTCTATCACCTCCCCAAGGCCCCACTGACCTCCTCCTTCTCCCTAGTACCTCGATCTCCACCCTCTCTCCATACTACCTCGATCTCCGCCCTCCCTCCCCAGCGTCACTCCCTCCCTAGTTCCTCTCAGCCCCTTCCTTGTTCCCTGATCTCACCCCCCCCCCCCCAAAGCATCTTCTGCTACCTGCCCAAGGCCCCACCGACCTCCTCCTCCCTCCCCAATGTCACCCCCTTCGTAATGCACATCCGCTCTCCCTCCCCAACCTCCACCCCCTCCCTAAGCATCCTCTGCCACCTACCCAAGGCCCCACCGACCTCCTCCTCTGTCCCCAAGTGCCCCAATGATGAATCCACATTTCATCATCTTTATTCTATCATTTTGGCACCAAAAACCCTAGCAAATGCCTATAAATAGCATTAAAACCATCATCTTAGCATCCATGCATGTGCATTCAGATGTTGTATAAATCACTGTAATTAAAGCCAAAATTATAGAATAAATAAAGAAAAGAAAAAGAATAAAATATTGTAAATATTTTATGATCCAAAACCCCCGAGACCTAGGCATCTTGAGGAATAGGTCGACAAGGAATAAAGTAGGGGGAGATAAGGCCAGAAACACAGTCAAAATACCTATACATTCTATTCATTCTTTATTCATTTTGGGACCTATTTTTGGTTCCACTTTTTGTACATCAAATAAAGAAACTTTGTACATGAAAGTTGTAGATAATTTAATAAAGAAAAATACAAAATTTATTTCACTCAAAAATAATACACAGATAAAAAGTTATGGTCTGAATAAAATTCCAGAATGCCAACTTCCCAGACCCGTATCTCACAAATAAAAACTCCAAATGCCACATACTCACCTTTAATTGTATATAGAAGAAAATAATCTAAATAATGGTGGTAGTTTCGCATTTGGCGGAGCTACGGTTTGAAAGTTGACTTTTGGACCCCCATTGTATACTTGTACATATTAAAATATTCAATTTATTCTTCATTAATTATTTATTCATCTTTATATTTTTATAATGTTGTAAATGATACTTATAATAATTATGTACATTAAAAGAAGAATAAAAACACAATTAAAATACAAATAAAAATAATTGTATATATTCAATACATAGGTACATTACTTATGTATATACCTATACAAATAACCCTTGTATTTTATTAAATATACAAAACATATTAGAAAAATAAAATAAAGATATCTTTATGTATATAAAAGTATCTTGTAATTTTAGAAAATAATAAACATAAAACAAATAAAGTAAAAATACAAAATAAAAATAAAAGTATTAAATACATAGGTAATATACCTATATAAGGCTAAAAAGTGCACTTGTGTAGAAATATGTATCATAAAAATAAATAAAAATCATAATAAAATACTACATAAAATAACAAATAATTTTCATTTTATAACTTTAGTTTAATTCGATTTATTTCTATTAATAAAACCATTTTTTATTCTCTTTTCCTGGTTGGTCCACGTGGACCAACCAGGAGCCAGCGACTGTTGACCGGCGGGTCAACAGTCTGTCCTCTTCTTCCCAGCGCGTAGCGCGCGTCGCTTTCCCCTTGTCTTCGCGCCTTTTTCGAGGCTGCGCCGCTCATCCTCTGCGGCCGCTTCCTTCACGAAACCCCTTCCTCGATCAATCACCTCCATCGCCGACGCCTCAGATCTCCCCATATCTCCTTCCACCACCCGTGATCTTCCCTCGAAGTCACGCACTCCACCATCTACTTAACCAGACCCACCTCTTCCTCCCTCCGGTGGAACCGCATTTCATCCAGTTTCCCCCCTTCTTCGGTCGTGCTCGAGCACCTGGAGGTGACAGCTCCTGGTTCCACACCTTCGAGGAGGCGCAGCGGGCGATCTGGGCGCGTTCCACCACCTCCGGCGATCGACCCCCGTGAGGTATACTCCCTCTGGCCACTGGCCATCGAGGTTGCGATCCATCCCATTTCCTTCCCCATTTTATTCCTGTTAAATCTAGGATCATTTTCCCCATCATTCTCAGTCGAATCGATCATCGCCATCACCTAATCGATCACCTCGCCGGAGCGCAACTCCGGCGAGATCCTATTGCGCCTCCCCGTTCATTTTGAGAGCCACCCGAGGTCGAGGCATTTTGCCCTCGACCTCTCTAACGTTTTGGTGCAGGTATTGAAGTACATTGAAGCTCCTGGAGCTATTTTGCCCTCTCGCCGGAGCACCTGGAGCCTCGCAGCTCCGCCACCGCCGTGCGAGGGTACCGGTGTCCGCCGGCGAGTTTTGAAGCCACCAGGAGACAGAGACAGACCTCAGGAGGTCGCAGCCCCATTTTGAAGCTTCCAGAGCGTCGGAGGCCCGAGAACGAGCTCGGGGAAGTTCGCCCTCGCCGGCGCTCTTCCCTGTTCTTCCTCCGAGCTTCCCCGCCGTCCGATTGGGGCACCCCTCCAGATCAACCAGCCACCGTCAGATCTTGGCTCGCCTCCACCGTCGATCTCTTGTCCAGATCTGATCTCAGCCACTGATCATCGAAGCGTCATCGGCCGTTCTTGTGCTGCCACGTGTTTAAGTGGAACGTCCCCAGCCGTTGGATCACGCCTTGACGCCCAGCCGTTGGATGCGCGCCACGCGTCACTTGCCGAGCGCAGGAGTGAGGGTATTTTGCATCCCGACCCCGCGATTTTTGTATTTATATATTAGTCTATAAACTTGCCTTGGTAGTTTAAATATTTTGTAATAGTTGCAAAAAGACCCTCGGATTTTAGTTATTTGCGTTTGGGTCCCTCGCCACGTCACCTCACGTGACCTGTACACGTGAGGTGGTGGGCTTTTTGCAGAGGCACCCCTGGTCTTTTGTGTATTTCGGTTTAGTCCCAGAACTTTTGTATAAGTGTTAAACATTTGGATATTTGCATGTATGCCCCTGATAGTTTCGGATATTGCCTTTAGGTCCCTGCCAGGCGCGTGTTTCGCACGTGTTCGGCTTGGGCATTTTGCGCTAAGGCCCCTCCGGGTTTGGGTATTTGCTTTTAGTCCAGTAACTTGCATTTGACGTTGTATATTTTTGTGGAAATTGCACGTATGCCCCTGGATGTTTCGTAAATTGCATATATGCCCTTGGCCAGCACTGTTTGATGATTGGAGTCTTGTTCTAATTAATTAAAATCTCATTTTAACTCCAAAAATTCCACAAAAATAGGGTTAAGCTTCTGTTGTCCTATATTTTGACGCCTTATTTTTAGTTTTTGATTTTACTCCATTTTCCTATTTTAATAAAAATCAAAAACTCTCATTTTGTGTACTGTCTACCTTAGAAAAATACCAAAAAAATCTCAAAATACCTCTAAAAATTCCAAAAAAAATCCCCTGGTGTCTATTTTGCTATATTTTAGTGTCAGTCCAAAACCACTAAAAAATCTCAAAAGAAAAACACTAAAAATTGAAAAAACACTTAAAAACTTCAAAAAAATATAAAAAATAGTAGAAAAATCCAAAAAATATAAACTCAGCTTCTGTTTGTCACTTATTTTATTCTTTTTATTAGAAAAATAGTGTGAATTATTTTGAGTACTGGTTGATATTTTTTAAAGTACATTTTTGTCACAGCCAGCCCTTATTTCCACTGTTTGCCTTATTTCAGACTTTAAAAATACCAAAAACATCTTGAAAAATCCCCAAAAATCACAAAAACAGTAAAAAAACCCTAAATATACCAAAAACATTTTATTTCTGAATTTTTGAGTATTTTTGTGCATTTTTATAAAAATTCTACCTTGTCTTTTACTATATTGCATTTACTTTCCAATATTGAAAAAGAAAATAAAAAATATAAAATATAAAATCTAAAAATCAGAAAATCAAAAATCAAAATACAAAATTAAAAATTAAAAATAAAAAAAAAAAAAATTTTTTTAAAAACCACAAAAACATTTCCTTTTTTGATTGCTTAGTGTAGACACCTAACACACTCACACACTTGTGCATTCACTTGCTTGAATTACACTGCTTGCTCCCTGTGTTCGAACTCTCTGCATACTTGACTGCTATACATCCTTTGTGCAGAGTTAAAAATAAAATTTTAACTCACACCTGTCTTTCATTGCCTGATTTGCTTGTGGGTTATTTGTTGATTAATTTCGGGATTCGTGTGGTCAAACACCGACTGTTGACTCGCCTTGTGAGTCGACATAACCGCATCGATCTCCGTGGTTGTCAAATGGCGCCGTTGCCGGGGAGCAACAGCTTGTAGTTCATCTTTTTGATTGTTTGTGTGTTTGTTTACCATAGCATTATCCTTCTCTTACATTTTGATATCTATCTTGATTGAACTATCTGACCATCTCTTTTGTCTTCTTGCGAGGGACCGCGGAGCGAGGCGGGTGGCTTAGGTGACCCAACGCAACCTTGGGACGTGGAGCCGGCTTTTCTTAAGCCAAGCCGGCAGGAGAGAGCAAGGAGTGAGAGAGAGAGTGCTTAGTTAGTTTTTACTTTATTTGTGAGAGAGTGATATTCCATTAATTTGTAATAATACAGGTACCTTGGACTTAGACATTCGGGCCTAACTTCCGGGTGTTTGTTCACCCGGGGGCTCACCGCCGTTTTCCTCGTGTTTTCATCGCAGTCATTTTCCGGTTTTGAGTTTCATTTTTCACTTTATTTTGTGGATTGAGCTCTTAGATCTAGGTCTGCTTGACTCGATTAGAATAGGTCCAAACACCTAATAATCTTTGCACGTTCCTATAGATACGTTTTGGACTTAGACTAAATTAAACAGTTAGCAAGTAATTCCCAAATCCACGCGCCGCGAGCTCATACCCGAACAAGCGCTTTCTCCTACTCCAAATGTGTTGGGCAGAGGAGGGGTGAGCCAAGACCGGACACTCGGATTAGGAGTTGCTAGTTGACTTGTGGTTCTTCACGCTAGCAGTTGCCTGTTCTAGGACGATTTCCGTGTGCATATCGGCATATAGTATAGGTTTAAAAATTTCTGCTTTGCATCCCGCATGGAGAGAGCTGGGATTCGCTGTAAGTCTTCTAACTTTGCACGCATCATTTAGGCACAAAGGTGAGATCTCCATCTTTGTGCCGACTTGCACGGCTTTTCCGACTCTTTTCTCCCTCTGTTTTTGGACAAAGTAGGACCAAAAAGAAAATACAAAAAACGTTAGGCGCTTGTTTGAATTGACTCAAAAGAAGCGATAACACCAAAAAAAAAAAAAAAAAAAAAATTAAAAAAGGGACTGCTAAGAAAACTTGACCAAAATAAAAAAGGTAATTGGATTCATTGCTTGGGGTGAGTAATACCCTCACTTGTATTCAGGTTGCATGGGAAGGTCTCCTTCCAAGTAAGGTGAGCGCTTCGTAAGGATTAGAGCCAAAAACCCAGCTTGTGGCTGCCTTGTGTATCGCCTGGATTACCGAAGTATTGGCGCTTCTATCGTACGTAGTCGAGTAGGGCTTGGTCACCATTGGTGACTCTCTATTGTGAGAGCATCGACCTTGTCCGAAGTATCGAGCATAGGCCACGCCTTCACGGGGGTGTCTGTCTCACCGGCTGCGTCCGAGTAGGTTCTTGCACGCTCACGGGTGATTCCGTTGCGAGCGAGTTCCGAAGTATTGGTTTCGCCTATTGGCTTCCTCTCTTATTCTTTGGCTGAGTAGGGATCCAGGAAGGGTTACAAGGACCTCAACTGCACAAGCTACAGGTTACACAGGAGGAGGACAAGTACGGGATACTTTTCCGGCAGTACTCTCTCTCCTATAAGCGTAGCGTTCTAAGGACTCGTTCAAAGATAAATATCTGAATCAAGCTAAAACTGAAAAGATAAAAGCCGAACCTTCACGGCTTCATGTGTTGAGTTGGTGAACTTACCCTTGCCTTGTGTTTGATTGCTAGATTTATCTAGGTCAAGATCAAAAACACCGCACAATCGTGCGCAATTTTGTTGCATCTTACTCTTGTTCTTCTTCTTCTTCCCTTGCCCTTCCTCTACTCTTCTCAATAATCAAGATGATGGGACGGAGATCTCTTAGGCCGACCCTGTCGGCACCGCTATCCCGCACTCCTCCTTATTCATCTAGGACTACCTCGGAGAGTCCGCTCTCCGAGCCTGAGTATACATCCGCCCTGTTCCCCCTCGATCATTCTTCCCATTCTCCTTCTATCAGTCCAATTGTTTCAGAATTCAGTGCATCACAGAGTTCGGATCATTCTACAGCACCTGAGATGGCCTCTTTTGCTTTTACAGAAGATCCAGTCATGTCGGACAGAGGCGAGCATGAAGATGATCATGAGCACCCTCCATTCGTATTTGATCAGGCAGCCATCAACAATTCGTTGTTAGCATCCCTGGAAACCATGCAGAGACAGATCCGAGACCAGGGAACATTTATGGGTGATCTCATGCGAGAGATAGCACAGATGAGAGAAGACCGTGCTGGCGGAGAAGGTGGAGGAGGAGGAGGACCCGATGCAGGAGGAGACAATCCAGACGGCGAGAGACCGCCACAGACCATCATGAGGGAATTGCATAACCCAGCTTCATCCCTCACTCACCGATGGATTCGACTCCCACCTATCCATGGAGACTTCGAGCTTCGGCACAACACAATTCAGATGCTACCCAAGTTCCATGGGTTGCCGACCGAAGAGCCGCACCTCCACCTCCAAGAATTCGAGATGATTTGCAGCACCATCCATGATCGGTTGATAACCGAGGACACAATCAAGATGATCGCCTTTCCATTCTCTTTGGTTGACAGAGCCGCCTATTGGCTCAAACATCTTGGGCGTTTCGTCGACACATGGGCAGATCTCCGGGCCGCATTCCTGAAGAAATACTATCCTCTCGGCCGGACCAACGCAGCTCGAGCTATGATCAGCAACTTCGTCATGATCCCAAATGAACAGTTCCATGAAGCCTGGGATCGATTCAGAGAGCTCATCGACCGGTGTCCCCACCATGATATCTCCAAGCCCAATCTCGTTCAGAGTTTCTTTTGCGGGCTGACACCGGAGCTGCAGGGGCTAGTGAACGCCTCTTGCGGTGGGTCTTATTTCTCCAAGGGAGAAGACGACGTCTGGGCCATCTACGAAGGCATGGCAGAAAACTCCACAGTGATGACCCAGGCCCGAGTCTATACACAGCAGAAACCCCCGCAAGGAGCGGGATCATTTCAGAGGATCGCTCGCATCGATGCCGGTCCCAACACAGTGTCGGTAGCCGCAGCCCAAGCCGAATCAGCCGCAGCCGACATGGGCATCATCAGTGAAAAGCTGGACCGCATGGAGATCCTTGAAAGAAACAAAATCAAGGCATGGCCCAGATGGACCAGATTGCCAAAACCATGAGTGACCTCAAAACCCAAATGCTATGCATTCAGGAGGCCCAAACTCAGGCCCAACAGCCTCCTAGGTCACAGGTTGCATCCCGCAGCAGCAACTCCAACCAGGCCTCTACCTCATACCGTCAGGTAAACCATATCCAGGCGGAGCCGGTTCCCTTGCTGCAGTACCATCCAGAGCAACCGCCATCTTCGGACACGCAGATGGTGGTCTATCAGCCAGAGCAACCACTGGCAGTTCTACCTCCACCCTCCTTTGAGCAGGAACCGTTGATGGAAGTCAATGGGATTTGGTACGACCGGTACCCTCAGCCCGCAATTCGCCGGGATCACCCCGGATTCCGTTGGGGCAACGGTGGATCCTCTTCCCAACAACAGAACCCTGCCCAAGGATACCAGAACAGCCAGCCACAGCAACAACACCAGCAGCCCCAGTACGCCCAACCGCAGCAATATCACAGTGGTCCTCGTCCCAACTATCAGGGACAGCAGTGGAGGCAGCGTCAGCCGCCTCAGCATTTTCAGAACCAACCTCCTCCCCAGTACCAGCAGCAGCAGCCCCGTTTCCAGCAGGGACAACCATCCGGTTCTCATGGCCCATCTTTTGAGAACCCCGCTCTTGATGATCTTGCCCGCTTGCTTTCCGAACAGCAAGCCTCCTTCAGGCAAGAAATGGATGAGTTCCGGCAGGAGATGCGGGAGATAATGAAAGGCAAAGCCGCCATACCAGCTCAGATCGAACCAAATCCGAACAATTTCAAAAGGAAGCCTGAGCAGGTAGAGTTTCCAGAGGATACCCCTCCTAGTGACTATGAGAATGATGTGAATAATATCTATTATGATGCTGATTTTGTTACTACTAGGAGCGGTAGGATACCCGCCGGCGGCGTCTCTTCTGAGCGACAACCGGATGCAGAACCAGGAGCGCCAGAAGAGCAGAGTAGCGGTACTGATGCCGCTAATGATGATGTAGAAGAAGGTGGTGCTGATGCCACCATTTTGATGCAGAACATGAAGGCGGTGCTGATACCGCAGAGACAGGTGCCAGTGGTGGTACTGAGGCCACCACATCTCCTTTTGTTGAAACTCCAGCTGTGGTGTCACCACGTTTTGTATCTTTGGACTGTGATCAAAACAAAAACAGCAAAAATATGAATAAAGAAAAGGTTTCTGTTCAAATTACGGATCCATATGTATTGAATGATGATGTTGGTATGGATCCCCCTTCTTCACAAGCACAGGAACCTCTTTCTAGCCCTCCATCTGAGGAGGCCCCTACTATCCCCTTCCCAGAGGCACTTCGCCGAGCGAAGGGGAATAAAAAAGAAAATCCCAAAAAGAACCAAGAGGTAGAGTTCGGCAATCAGATGATTGACAGATTCCACATTCAGCTGACTCTACGAGAAGCATTTGAGCATATCCCTTTCTTCAAGAAGAACTTGAAAGAAACAACCACTGTCAGAAGAAAGCGGAGGCACAGAGATCAGATCCATATGCTCACACATGATACTTGCTGCACCATTCAGAACAAGTTGCCAGCCAAGAGACCAGATGCAGGAGCTCCCTATGTCAGATGCGAGATTCAAGAGCAGCAATTTGATCGTACTCTATTAGACAGCGGCTCTTCAATCAATCTCCTCCCGGCAGCCTTACTCAAGCAATTTGAGTTCGGCACTCTTCATCGAAGCAGAACAGTCCTTCAGTTTGCTGATAGGTCGATAAAGAGGCCGAAGGGGTTGTTGAAAGACGTGGTCGTTACCATTCAGGGCCTGAAATTCCCCGTGGACTTCGTTGTGTTGGACATGGAGATCCCTGAGTCGGTAACCGATGCCCCCATCATACTCGGACGTCCATTCTTGGCCACAGCCAAGGCGGTGACCGACCACGATTGCGGGAAGGTATGTTTTCGCGTAGAGGGCGAGACCATACAAATAGAGACGATCGAGGAAACCAGAGCCAGAGAGTTAGAATGCTCGGAGCAGTCAAGCGAAGCCGCATCAATGATAGAGGAAGAGCTAGACGTCCACCAGGTTCGTGATTTTGAAATGACTGATGATGAATCTAACTGGAAAGACCCTGTAGCACCGACTCTCGCCTTGCCTACCGAATCATTGTACCTCAAGCTCATGGCGATCGAGAGTCGGGAGAGCACATTCCTGGATGAGGATACACCTGAGGCTGACAGCATCGTGACGAATGGTGCCGATGATTTCAATTCATGTTCTTCTATTTCTGATCCCTCGTATTCAGACATTGATTGGGCCTATTTTGATGATCCGTTGTCTTGTCTGATTCATTCTGAACCAGCAACCATGACAGAGTGCGAGCCCGTACAGTACATTGATAATTCAGTCAGCCGCCTTTCGTCAGAAATTCATGCCGTGCGAGAGTTCTCTCATGCAGACCTGGTAGCATTCACCCAGACATATCAGAAGCCAGATCTGCCACCTCCCAGCTGTCCTGAACTGAAACCTCTGCCGCAGTCAATGAAGTATAGATTCCTTGCAGGTGAACCAGATATGCACCCAGTCATTATCTCAGCAGACTTGACTGGAGAACAAGAATCTCGTCTGATGGAGGTTCTTGAAAGAAATCGCAAGGCAATCGGATGGAATATAGCTGACCTCAAAGGGCTGAGCCCGAAGCTGTGCTCCCACCACATCTATCTCGAGGATGACGCTAAGCCATCGCGTGAGTTCCAGCGACGGCTGAACCCGAACCTTCGAGAGGTTGTCATGAAAGAAATCTCAAAGTGGTGGAGTGCTGATTTCATCTATCCCATCTCCGACTCAAAATGGGTAAGTCCGTTACATGTGGTACCCAAGAAGACGGGTATCACAACAGTTGTCAACGAGTTCGGAGAAGAGGTCGCTACCAGAGTACCAACTTCTTGGAGGGTCTGTGTGGACTACAGACGATTAAATGAGGCCACCAAGAAGGATCACTTCCCGCTGCCCTTCCTTGATCAGATTATCGAGCGGTTAGCCGGGAAGAGCCATTACTGTTTTCTTGATGGGTACTCTGGATATAATCAAGTGGCCATTGCGCCCGAAGACCAGGAGAAGACGACTTTCACCTGTCCGTTTGGGACTTATGCTTTCAGACGGATGCCCTTTGGTCTATGCAACGCTCCGGCGACATTCCAAAGGTGCATGTTGTCCATTTTCTCGGACATGGTGGGTAACTGTTTAGAGGTCTTCATGGATGACTTCTCGGTCTATGGCGATGGGTTTGATGCTTGTCTTGACTGCCTAGATCGTGTGCTGAAGCGCTGCATAGAGGTCAATCTTGTATTATCCTGGGAGAAGAGTCATTTCATGATGACTCAAGGGACGGTCCTTGGGCATGTCGTCTCCAACAGGGGCATGGAGGTCGACCCTGCCAAGGTGGATATCATCAGAAAACTCAATCCACCGTCCAATTTGCGTCAGTTACGGTCTTTTCTGGGGCATGTCGGTTTCTACCGACGGTTTATTCAGGACTTCAGTCGGATTGCCCGACCGTTAACTGACTTGCTGACCAAAGACACCGAGTTTATTGTCAATGATAAGTGTCTTCAATCATTTGAGACTCTCAAGAATATGGTTATTTCAGCTCCTGTCCTTCAGCCACCCGATTGGTCTCTTCCATTCGAGATCATGACGGATGCTTCAGATTTTGCCGTTGGGGCTGTGCTTGGACAGAGGAGGGATGGATTACCGTTTGCCATTCACTACGCCAGCCGGACCTTAGATGCCGCTCAAAGGAATTACACGGTGACTGAAAAAGAAATGCTGGCCGTAGTCTTCGCTCTTGATAAGTATCGATCTTACATTCTCGGATCTAGAGTAACTGTTTACACCGATCATTCCGCCATCCGGTATTTAATGGCCAAGAAGGATGCCAAAGCACGTCTTACCAGATGGATCCTTCTACTCCAGGAATTTGATATTGAAATTAAGGACAAGCCTGGAGTCAAGAATGTGGTGGCGGATCATCTCTCCAGATTGGAGAATCTTGAGGAATCTGAGCCCAGCGCACCTATCACCGAGACGTTTCCAGATGAGGCGATCTTAGCTGTCACCTCTCTCCCATGGTATGCCGACTTTGTAAACTATCTTGTTGCCAAGACAGTCCCTCAGGGTTGGCCTAGGCAGAAACTCGAGACCTTCCTAGCTAAGGCCAAGTTTTACCATTGGGAGGATCCCGTCCTTTATCATGAAGGAGGGGATAGCATCTGGAGAAGGTGCATTCCTCAGGAAGAGCAGCATAGCGTCCTCACATACTGCCACAAGCTCGAGGCAGGAGGACATCATTCAGGAAAAAGGACAGCACAGAAGGTGCTTCAATCCGGCCTATGGTGGCCTACTCTCTTCAAGGATTCTGATGAGTTCGTGAAGAGATGTACTGACTGTCAGAAAATGGGAACCTGCGGACAGAGAGACATGATGCCCATGCAACCCATTCACTTCTGTGAAGTTTTTGATGCATGGGGGATTGATTTCATGGGCCCATTTCCTAAGAGTCAGGGATTCGAGCATATTTTGCTCGCTGTAGATTATGTCAGTCGATGGGTTGAGGCCATCCCCGCCCGAGCCGCAGATGCTAAAACCGTTTGCAAATTTTTGAGGAAAAATATCATTTCACGGTTCGGGGTACCTAGAGTTTTGATTTCTGACGGGGGGTCTCATTTCATCAATGACAAAGTTAGGGCCCTTGCTGACGAGTTCGGTATTGACCATCGGGTTGCCACTCCTTATCACCCTCAGACTAATGGTCTTGCTGAAGTATCGAATCGGGAGATAAAGACTATCTTGCAGAAAGTTGTCCGCCCAGACCGAAAGGATTGGTCACAGCTTTTGGACTCGGTCCTATGGGCCTATCGGACTTCTTTCAAAAATCCATTGGGGACATCTCCTTTTCGTCTCGTCTATGGCAAGCCGTGCCATTTGCCAGTGGAAATCAAGCACAAATCTTTTTGGGCAGTTACTGAGTTACTTTTGGATCCCGAGAGTGTGGGAGATCAGAGACGAGCAGAATTGGCAGCCCTGGAGGAACTAAGAGACACAGCCTTTTCCAACAGCCTACAGTACAAAGAAAAAGTGAAGACATGGCACGATTCGCATATCAGCCATAAACAGTTTGAGCCAGATCAGAAAGTATGGTTGTTTGATTCCAGGCTGAAATTATTCCCAGGGAAGTTGCAGAGCAAGTGGAAAGGTCCGTATTTGGTGAGGAAGGTACATGACAATGGCAGTATTGATATATCCGAACCGTCATCTTCGTCCACCTTCCGCGTCAATGGTCAACGCCTAAAGCTATATCGCGATCATGATCCGCCGACCATGGACGTTGCCCCCATTCTTCTGGTATGAGATGTGTTCTTTGACTCATATCATCTGCATCTCGTACATGGTGATCACTTCCATCTTCCGCTGTACAACCCATCTGTTCATATCACTCTTTCGTCTGTTAATTTATTTTCTTCTTTTCTTCTCTTCCTTTTCTGTTTTCTTAATCTATCAATAAGTTGCCGCCCCTTGTAGACAGTTTTCCTTACTTAGGACGTACTTTGTCCTAAGTATAGGGGGGTGTGCACCCCGAGTTGTTCTATTCTTTTCGATCCTCTCCATTATCTCCTCTTCTTGTCTATACTTAGGGATATCTTACCCTAAGTATAGGGGGAGACAATCTGAGTACGATCTGTTCATTCCCACCCTTGACCCTCCCTGCTTTGTGTACAGTCTGCTATACTTAGGATTATTTGATCCTAAGTATAGGGGGGACGGTCAACTTCTGATTCATTGATTCATCTATTTATTCCTTTATTCTTTAGACTTGTCTATACTTAGTACGAGTTATGTCTTCTCTTTTCTCTCCGATCTATGAGGACATAGCTCAAGCTAAGTATAGGGGGGTCGTATATACTTTGTATATACTTTAGCCATAACTCGTACTTTCGTATTTTCCTAATAAATATGGCTAAAAAATTCTTTAAAATTCATTAAAAATCCTTAATAAAAAGATGTGATTATTCCTCAAATTCTTTTTATATACTGATTAATAAATCAGGTAAAAACGTTTCTGCAAAATGTTTGAAAAATAGTTTGAAAATCTTTGTGAAAAATCTATTGAAAACTATTTGGAAAATATTTTGCTACATGTTTTCAACCTTTGTAAAAATGTGTGGTTTGTAAAAATTTCTTTTCTTTGTGTGAAATAAAATATTTGAAAAATGATTTGCAAATGGTTTGAAAAATGGTTGCAAAAATCTTTGAAAAATCTATACATACTGTTTTGAAAACCGATTGCAAAATGATTTTCAAATGAGTGTACATGTTTGTAAAAATGTTTGTAAAAACTATTTTGGACTATAGTCTTCAAAAATTGTTTGAAAAACCTTGTGTCAAATAAGTTTGAGGGATACTAACATCACACCAAAATCCATCTTATATATATATAAAATTGACCACTTACCCTGTAAATTCTTAAAATCCACTTCTTGTATATATAAGAAGCATGCCCGTGTACATAGTTTTAACCTAGTTTTCAGCCAAAACTTTTTGCTTTCAAAAATCCCAAAAACATTTGCAAAACTAAAATCCAAAAACATTTGAAAAATCTTTTTGAAAAATACAAAAAAAAAAAAAAAAAAAAAAAAAAAAAATTTTGCATCTGCATGTGCATCATCATCATCTTTTCAAAAACCCATAAAAAGTTCAAAATCCTTGAAAATTGCATCACAAAAATATTTTCTGCATTGCATTGCATAGCATTCGCATTTTTCGGATTGAGTTTGATAGTTGAACAAGTCTAAGTAAAATCCGAAGATTGGAGCTTGATTGGACCCTATAATCTACCTAATAACAGGAACCTTATAGGAACTGGGTTTGAGGTACTTCAGGTCTAGTTGACTTAATTCTTTGAGGATCACAGGACTTAGTTCAATGGATTCTTGACTGCCTAAGTAGAGTATTTCGGAGCACACGCACGACTCTTGTTGATAATGACCTAACTTGGACACCTGCACCTTTCACATAGCTCTCCACGGATGAGGTGGTGAGGAGGCAGTTTCCTTTGGCTTGGGGTAGCATATGAGGGTAGTACTTCTAGGCGGAACCTCTCTTCTTCTTATAGTGAAGGAAGTGCGCCTCAACTTGGTCTAGTGGTGATGAAGTCTAAAGACAGAAGCCGTGGGTTGCAATAAAGCTTCAAAAGAGGGATAGTCTACTGGCTCAAGAGGAAAATTTCTTGTACATATGCTGCACCATGTAGATATGTTGTACAGATGCAATTGAAAAAAAAAAAAAAAAAAAATGCAAAAAGAACTCCAAAAAAGTGGTGGGTCGGATTGAAAATTTAATAATCCCACCGGAGTGTATATAGTCCAATAAAGCAAAGCTTATGGTATCCATGTTACATCTCATGAAGCTTGCAGCGGGAGACTTGGCTACACTGGCTGAGCTTCCAAAAGTCTATACTTCTTCCCCCTCTTCTTGAGCCGGTTGCACTTGAACTTAGAAGGGAATACCCCGCTTCTCGAGGAAAGAGTTGCTAGACCGAGGCATTAGAGTTACCAGGTTGGGGGAGGTTGTTTCTTTGTCACTTCTGAGGTGGGGAGCTACATATCACTTACACTGTACAAGTCAGATTCATAGTCGTAAGAGTTTGCGTATGAGTTGAAGTATTTCTGACCTGGCTATTGAGGAGACTTGGACAGAGTTTTGGGATTCTCAAGGACTGTTGGATTTCAAACTTGGTTCTCATTAAGGTTCCGACCGCACTAAATTCCAAAGGTCCGACTTAAGCTCCAAACTTCGCTTTTGCGAAGACAAGTTCGATAATTAAACTTAATCCAACTTCTTCTTTTTCTTTTCTTTTCTCTCTGCACATATTGCATATGTGTTTGCTAGGGACTAGCAAAGGTAAAGTATAGGGGGATGATGAATCCACATTTCATCATCTTTATTCTATCATTTTGGCACCAAAAACCCTAGCAAATGCCTATAAATAGCATTAAAACCATCATCTTAGCATCCATGCATGTGCATTCAGATTGTGTATAAATCACTGTAATTAAAGCCAAAATTATAGAATAAATAAAGAAAAGAAAAAGAATAAAATATTGTAAATATTTTATGATCCAAAACCCCCGAGACCTAGGCATCTTGAGGAATAGGTCGACAAGGAATAAAGTAGGGGGAGATAAGGCCAGAAACACAGTCAAAATACCTATACATTCTATTCATTCTTTATTCATTTTGGGACCTATTTTTGGTTCCACTTTTTGTACATCAAATAAAGAAACTTTGTACATGAAAGTTGTAGATAATTTAATAAAGAAAAATACAAAATTTATTTCACTCAAAAATAATACACAGATAAAAAGTTATGGTCTGAATAAAATTCCAGAATGCCAACTTCCCAGACCCGTATCTCACAAATAAAAACTCCAAATGCCACATACTCACCTTTAATTGTATATAGAAGAAAATAATCTAAATAATGGTGGTAGTTTCGCATTTGGCGGAGCTACGGTTTGAAAGTTGACTTTTGGACCCCCATTGTATACTTGTACATATTAAAATATTCAATTTATTCTTCATTAATTATTTATTCATCTTTATATTTTTATAATGTTGTAAATGATACTTATAATAATTATGTACATTAAAAGAAGAATAAAAACACAATTAAAATACAAATAAAAATAATTGTATATATTCAATACATAGGTACATTACTTATGTATATACCTATACAAATAACCCTTGTATTTTATTAAATATACAAAACATATTAGAAAAATAAAATAAAGATATCTTTATGTATATAAAAGTATCTTGTAATTTTAGAAAATAATAAACATAAAACAAATAAAGTAAAAATACAAAATAAAAATAAAAGTATTAAAATACATAGGTAATATACCTATATAAGGCTAAAAAGTGCACTTGTAGAAATATGTATCATAAAAATAAATAAAAATCATAATAAAATACTACATAAAATAACAAATAATTTTCATTTTATAACTTTAGTTTAATTCGATTTATTTCTATTAATAAAACCATTTTTTATTCTCTTTTTCCTGGTTGGTCCACGTGGACCAACCAGGAGCCAGCGACTGTTGACCGGCGGGTCAACAGTCTGTCCTCTTCTTCCCAGCGCGTAGCGCGCGTCGCTTTCCCCTTGTCTTCGCGCCTTTTTCGAGGCTGCGCCGCTCATCCTCTGCGGCCGCTTCCTTCACGAAACCCCTTCCTCGATCAATCACCTCCATCGCCGACGCCTCAGATCTCCCCATATCTCCTTCCACCACCCGTGATCTTCCCTCGAAGTCACGCACTCCACCATCTACTTAACCAGACCCACCTCTTCCTCCCTCCGGTGGAACCGCATTTCATCCAGTTTCCCCCCTTCTTCGGTCGTGCTCGAGCACCTGGAGGTGACAGCTCCTGGTTCCACACCTTCGAGGAGGCGCAGCGGGCGATCTGGGCGCGTTCCACCACCTCCGGCGATCGACCCCCGTGAGGTATACTCCCTCTGGCCACTGGCCATCGAGGTTGCGATCCATCCCATTTCCTTCCCCATTTTATTCCTGTTAAATCTAGGATCATTTTCCCCATCATTCTCAGTCGAATCGATCATCGCCATCACCTAATCGATCACCTCGCCGGAGCGCAACTCCGGCGAGATCCTATTGCGCCTCCCCGTTCATTTTGAGAGCCACCCGAGGTCGAGGCATTTTGCCCTCGACCTCTCTAACGTTTTGGTGCAGGTATTGAAGTACATTGAAGCTCCTGGAGCTATTTTGCCCTCTCGCCGGAGCACCTGGAGCCTCGCAGCTCCGCCACCGCCGTGCGAGGGTACCGGTGTCCGCCGGCGAGTTTTGAAGCCACCAGGAGACAGAGACAGACCTCAGGAGGTCGCAGCCCCATTTTGAAGCTTCCAGAGCGTCGGAGGCCCGAGAACGAGCTCGGGGAAGTTCGCCCTCGCCGGCGCTCTTCCCTGTTCTTCCTCCGAGCTTCCCCGCCGTCCGATTGGGGCACCCCTCCAGATCAACCAGCCACCGTCAGATCTTGGCTCGCCTCCACCGTCGATCTCTTGTCCAGATCTGATCTCAGCCACTGATCATCGAAGCGTCATCGGCCGTTCTTGTGCTGCCACGTGTTTAAGTGGAACGTCCCCAGCCGTTGGATCACGCCTTGACGCCCAGCCGTTGGATGCGCGCCACGCGTCACTTGCCGAGCGCAGGAGTGAGGGTATTTTGCATCCCGACCCTCGCGATTTTTGTATTTATATATTAGTCTATAAACTTGCCTTGGTAGTTTAAATATTTTGTAATAGTTGCAAAAAGACCCTCGGATTTTAGTTATTTGCGTTTGGGTCCCTCGCCACGTCACCTCACGTGACCTGTACACGTGAGGTGGTGGGCTTTTTGCAGAGGCACCCCTGGTCTTTTGTGTATTTCGGTTTAGTCCCAGAACTTTTGTATTAAGTGTTAAACATTTGGGATATTTGCATGTATGCCCCTGATAGTTTCGGATATTGCCTTTAGGTCCCTGCCAGGCGCGTGTTTCGCACGTGTTCGGCTTGGGCATTTTGCGCTAAGGCCCCTCCGGGTTTGGGTATTTGCTTTTAGTCCAGTAACTTGCATTTGACGTTGTATATTTTTGTGGAAATTGCACGTATGCCCCTGGATGTTTCGTAAATTGCATATATGCCCTTGCCAGCACTGTTTGATGATTGGAGTCTTGTTCTAATTAATTAAAATCTCATTTTAACTCCAAAAATTCCACAAAAATAGGGTTAAGCTTCTGTTGTCCTATATTTTGACGCCTTATTTTTAGTTTTTGATTTTACTCCATTTTCCTATTTATTAAAAATCAAAAACTCTCATTTTGTGTACTGTCTACCTTAGAAAATACCAAAAAAATCTCAAAATACCTCTAAAAATTCCAAAAAAATCCCCTGGTGTCTATTTTGCTATATTTTAGTGTCAGTCCAAAAACCACTAAAAATCTCAAAAGAAAAACACTAAAAATTGAAAAAACACTTAAAAACTTCAAAAAAATATAAAAAATAGTAGAAAAATCCAAAAAATATAAACTCAGCTTCTGTTTGTCACTTATTTTATTCTTTTTATTAGAAAAATAGTGTGAATTATTTTGAGTACTGGTTGATATTTTTAAAGTACATTTTTGTCACAGCCAGCCCTTATTTCCACTGTTTGCCTTATTTCAGACTTTAAAAATACCAAAAACATCTTGAAAAATCCCCAAAAATCACAAAAACAGTAAAAAAAACCCTAAATATACCAAAAACATTTTATTTCTGAATTTTTGAGTATTTTTGTGCATTTTTATAAAAATTCTACCTTGTCTTTTACTATATTGCATTTACTTTCCAATATTGAAAAAGAAAATAAAAAAATATAAAATATAAAATCTAAAAATCAGAAAATCAAAAATCAAAATACAAAATTAAAAATTAAAAATAAAAAAAAAAAAAAAATTTTTTTAAAAACCCACAAAAACATTTCCTTTTTTGATTGCTTAGTGTAGACACCTAACACACTCACACACTTGTGCATTCACTTGCTTGAATTACACTGCTTGCTCCCTGTGTTCGAACTCTCTGCATACTTGACTGCTATACATCCTTTGTGCAGAGTTAAAAATAAATTTTAACTCACACCTGTCTTTCATTGCCTGATTTGCTTGTGGGTTATTTGTTGATTAATTTCGGGATTCGTGTGGTCAAACACCGACTGTTGACTCGCCTTGTGAGTCGACATAACCGCATCGATCTCCGTGGTTGTCACCCAACCTCCGCCCTCCCTCCCCAGCGATGCCCCTCCCTAGTGCCCCTCCGCCCCTTCCCAGTTGCACCCCCACCCAAGCATCCTCTGCCACCTCCCCAAGAGGCCCCACCGACCTCCACCCCTAGTGGACACCCCCCCCCTCACCGCGACATTGCTGGACCTCCGTCGCCACCCCAGTGCCCGATCTCCGCCCCCCATCTCAGCGCCACCCCCACACTTTCCTGAACCATCCAGAGCCGCCACCTCTCCACTATGGCATCACCTCGACCGCAGTACACCTCCCTTCTCCACCTCTCCATGATGTCGCATTACCTCCCAACGAGAACGGATGATGTGTGCCTTGAGGAGAACCACCTCAAGAAAAAGGGTAAAAGGAGGATTCTCTCCTCTAGTTAGATTAATTCAATATTAACCAAAGGTGTTAACTCAAGTAAAATTGAAATTAACAGCAAGGTCGATAGTGTAAAATGGAGCAAGTTTACAAGGTCGAGCGGATAATAACGATGTTTACAAGTTAAGCATGTAATTTACAATGATTTTAGGATTCATGGGGTACAAATCCCTAATTTGTATCATTTATTTGTTCCCAAAATTGAACATGATCCAACCGTTTATACATTGTAAGATAAGATAATCCAAGAAAAATATGATGAAAATCAATACACACACATATATATGTGTATAATTTATATTTATTCGATGATGATGGGGAGTATGCACCTAGATGCATGTAATTTTAAATACATCGGGCCTATCTTCCACATTTTTTATTTTTTTTGAAAAATATCACCATGTAAATTCATCTATATCCCTCTAATATGACACTCGTATTTCGTAAGAAATAGAGACTCATATGTCATGCATCTAGAACATGTAATTTTAACAGTTTCAGAATTGTTGCAATCGACCTGTTCTAAATGGAGAGCATAGGAGTCTATGTTTCTGACGAAATTCGAATGGCATATTGGAAGGATATATAGATGAATATACATGGTGATATTTTCTAAAAAAATGAAAAATGTGGAAGATATAGGCTCCGATGCATGTAAAATTACATGCACGTGGGTGCATACTCCCCATCCTCTTATTCGATATCATATTCATTTTATGTATATTTTAACATTTGCAGCGATTTCTGTTATAAACTTGATAAGGATGATGGTAACATTTTAATATTCATGAACACTCATATTTACATTTTAATACATAAACATAATTGTATATTCATTTATAAATATGTACAACAAAGTAAACCTGATAGAAAGATTTGGAGAATATTGACCAAAGTAAGCTGTGCACGTTAGCTGGTGATGCCTTTATCAATACCTTTCCTTTCTCTTTTTTGTCCAAAAGTGTTTGAAAGTAATGATTTTGGATTCTTTGACTAAAGTCTATAAAATAAATGCGATGGTCGAACGAATGGCGTCCTCGGACAGTTGTTCATTATATTATTAAACCGGCTCCCTCCCGTTAGGACAAGAAATTCCAAATGTTCGTGTTCAAGAAATTGCAAATTAATGATTAATAATTATAAAATATATGAGAAGACAGAAAGAAGAAAAAAAAACATAGTGCCAAATAGACTTCCTCAGTCCTATTTGAGTTAACTTAAGCGTTACATTTTTTAAACGATTTTACACCGTGACCTCTATAAATTTTGCCAATCACACAACCTCCTCTATATTCTTCGTATCGCCCCCACAGCTTTCTTCCCGTTTTCCCCCCACATGCCTCGTAGACTTACTCCGTCTTACATCGCTCCCTCTGTCTGCAAGAGTTGACCACGAGGATAATCATGTAAGACTTCGTAATTTTTCAGAGGTTATGGGTTAAATACAAAGAATGCAAGAGTTGACCACGAGGATAATCATGTAAGACTTCGTAATTTTTCAGAGGTTATGGGTTAAATACAAAGAATACATGGATTGTCACGTACTGAGCAAAATTCATAGCATCTTAGTTCAGGTCTCATCTGAATGAGAAATAAATAGATATCTTTCTTGTTTGATTGGTAGGAGTCAACGCCTTTTCATCTGTGAGGTCGATCTCAGATAAGTTACTCTAAGCAAAAGTGAGTAAACACTACCGAAGGAAGATCTTAGATATTGAGGGCAAGATGAGCTAATTATATATTCAAGCTGGGACTTTTAAGGAAAAAACAAATACGCATTACTTTATATGAGCTATACAAGATGTTGTGACTATAATTTGGTGACATTTACCCAAGATTACTTATTCCATGATAATTTTTTCAATTTCCGATTTATCCCTTGTTGAAGCAGGAGCTTGATATCGCGTACTAGCTCTAGCTCCACAGGAGGAAGGGCCATTGTGTTCCATAGTAGTTTGGTAATCGAAAGATTTGTGTCAAGCAATGGCCCTTAGAAGCCATCTGAGAATATATAGTCACTTCATGATTATATCATCCATTATATTTGTATCTATAGTTTTCATAACTTCATTGTGCCTCAAACAAACAAAAGAACAGAAGATAAACATAATTATCTCTTCTTCGGCCATGATCCTTATCCCTCTTACCAGAATTGAGCTGTTGGTGTAACAACACAAGATCACGTGCAAGTCATAGTCAATCAAGTGAATTTTCTGATTCTTATTTGTCATCATGGTTTAACATGGCTAATCACCTCACCTCGCTTGTAGCAGAAGCCATCTAAATTAGATTAGCATGCATCAAGATCTATTCAGGCATATGCGATAACGACGAAGGTTCCAAACCCGCCGCAAATTAAATACAGATTATTAGAGAAATTATGGAAAAACACAGTCCTGCATCTACAATGCCAGAGGCATGGCAACCTGAGCCTAGGATTATTATTTCCTGTCCATTGAATACATATGCCCACTAACATACATCAGAGTTTGCTTTTCCCAAAAGTTGCAGGTTTGAAACTTGCTATTCCTGTGATCTCTCTGGCAGCAACCATGCTGTTGATGTCGTATGTGCCTTCATACGTGTAGATTGGCTCCAAATCACAAAAGGCCTGTAGCAATCAAGACCCAGCAAATGCATTCAGAACAGATCCTATATAATTTTAGTTTTCTTCAATAATGGTCATGTTTGGTGTCATACTATTTAATTTGTCGCATACGGAATATACTGCAGTAAAAACTTATAAGAGAGCAACATAAGAGATACAACTACAGGTTCGAACCTTTGCTACTAGGAAATCTGCTAAAATTCCATTCCCGCCAAGCAATTCCCTTGCAAGCGAAACGGTCTCTCTTGCCCTTAATGAAGTCCATGCCTACGAAAGATGATCAGGATGATTATCGATAACGACAAGCCATGGTTGAGAAAGAAGTCCATGATTTATACCTTGCCCAGGCTTGCCTGACCGGATGTCATCTTTCCAGCTTCATAAAGCTTGCATAGACGCCATCCAACAAGAATCATCGCCTGGATGTTGCCAAGCATCCGGGAAAGTTTCTCTTGGTTTAGCTGAAATGCAGCCAATGGCGCTCCGAATTGTTTTCTCTCTTTCAAATATCTGTTACACTCATGTTTCTTTAAAATCAAATAGAAAGAAACATCACTGGAACAAAGCAATGCTTTTAAAGTGATTTACCTGTGACACATATCAAAGACTCCCATTGATATGCCAATGGGTTGCCAGGTAACCATGACACGTGAGACTGCTAGAACCTGATAAACGATCAGGAAAAAATGAGTAACAAAAGAATACATAGTAAAAAAAAGGAAATGCTTCTAAAGTCTAAACACGGTCTCTTAAATAACCAGAAATATCTCTATTTCATGATTTTCCATGGCTTGTGCCTCCTTGCATAGCTTGTTACATGTTAGTAACACATAATCAACTCCCTTACTCTAATATAATTTAAAAAGTCCTGACGTATTAGATTTTTCCAAAAAAAAAGGTACACTTGAGATGTGCCCCGTAGAAAATTACCACGGAGAATCAACTGGAATTTGATTATCTTGGAAGGTCTTCCTCATTTTTAATTTTATGCTCCCTTTGGTAGTCCAGCATTTTTTTATTTACGTGCATGTGTGGAGGGGTCTAGGTCAGGGGTGGATCCAGTAATCTACGTCAACTCACTAGAACCAATCTCCCACCCCTTGAAAGGTACGATGCCTTCCACTCAACCAACTTCTTCTCCAGCTTCCAACAACCAGCAACCAGTTTACATGCCTAAGTCTCCCACACATCAACGACAAGCCCATATAACTGATAGATAGACTCTTCTGTGCTATTCTCAGAATCTCCACACAGATCGTCATCCTCTGAAGAAAGGTTAAAGGGGGCAAAGGTAGACTTTGCTTCAACCCCGACAACTCCCCAAACATATCCAACGCCACCCTGACTGCCTTGCATTTGTCAACCCTCCCCCCCCCCCCTCTTCAATGAAGAAAATGGTGTCATCCACATAGTGCAAAACTGGGACCGAAAGATCCTCCCTAGAATAGCCTTTGAAGAACCCTCCGCCACCAAGAAGTCCCGTTATTACAGTCAATACATCGGTGACTGCCTTGCATTTTGTCACCCCCTCAATGAAGAAAATAGTTCATCCACATATTGCAAAACTGGGACCGAAAGATCCTCCCTGGAATAGCCCTTGAAGAACCCTTCGCCTTTAGAAGTCCCATTATTACAACCAATGCATCAGTGACCAGTACAAGCAAAAGGGGAGCCAAGGGGCACCCATGTCTCGCAGCCCCTTCTATCGTTGGAAGAAACCCCCTTCATGCTTTCCATTAACCAGCATCGAAAGCGAGGAAGTGTAATGCATCTCTTCATCCAATCAATCCATATGTATAGGAATCCCTTCTCTACCAACAATGCCCAGATAAATTTTCAACCCATGCAATCATATGCCTTTGAAAATCAACCTTACATAGAAAGCTAGTTATGTCCCTCCTCAAATCTGATGTCATCTCCGACGCCAGTAACACTCCTTCCAACAATTGACGACCTGGAATAAATGGTGTATGAGCGGGAAAAATAAGAGCGTTTAGGACACCCTTGAGTCGGTTGGCCAGTACCTTAACTGTGATAAGGTAAATAGTATCTGATGATGCTATGGGTCTAAACTCGTCTACACACTCAACAGTCAACACCTTCCTTCTTCAGAATTAAGAAGAGCAGGGATCTGTTGAACTTCTCTAGGCCCATGTTCACATCTCTAAACTCCAAGATTAGCCCCATGATATCCTCCTCAACCACATCCTAGAATTCCCAATAAAAAGACGGGTAGATCATCGGCTCCTGGGCACCCATCCACATTAAGATCAAAGACCACCCTACGCACCTCCTCCCTTGTAAAATCAAAAACAAGCAACTCATGCTGCTCAGGTCTTAAAGACTCGCCCCCCCCCCCCCCCCTTTTGAGCCATCTGCCCCTGAGGGTGGTGCCTTCATGTTGTAATCACGAAAATGCTTCACAATTGCTACAGCAATCGCCCAGTTCCCCTGAATCCTCTCCCCCTCCACCTATAAGTCGTGTACCAATTCCTCTTCCACCTTCCATACATCGTTGCATGGAAGAACTTTGTGTTCACATCACCCTTTTTTATCTATTTCTGTTTAGATCTTTGACATCACTCCACCTCCTTCCTCTTGTCGTCCTCAGCCATAGCCCTCTGGTGTTTACCTCTTGTCTGTAACTCCTCTTGGTTAAGATCACACTCATCCTCTACACCATCCAGCTTAGCAATCTCATTCACAACATTATCGTGATGCTCACTACGGCTCCGACGCACCTCTTTCCTATGCTTCATCAGCATCTCTTGCAAACCTATAATCTCTTGTGCCAATCTTTCGCAACTGACCCCTCCACTTGCAAGGATCTCCAAAAGTCTGGAACCATCTCTCTGGAAATATTATCTAACCAGGCGCTTTCGAACTTCAACATAGACCTAGGAATCATTCCCACTCCCGACTTCCAACAAACATGTGTATGATCCAACCTCAATCTCGGAAGTACCCTCGTTATGGACAGTGGGAACATCTCCAACTGTACATATGACAGGAAACGATTTAGACGGGACCTCGACAATCTGTTATGCCAAGTAAATTTCCCATTTGTGGCATCCAACACCTCCAATGGCATCTCCAACAAACTCCATGAAGTCCTCTGACCCTGGACCCCGACCCCTCAGTCTCCTAGGTGGTCTGAGATAAGCAATGTCACATTAAAGTCATCGTCGACAAGCCAAAGGATGTTTGGGAAAAAATCCCTCCTCGTCACTCTCAACTCCTCCCACAAGACAGGGTCACGCATACCTCAAGAAGCTCCGTACACTGAACTAAGAAGCAGTATATCCTAGATTTGTGCTCCAACAACACAGAAACAGATCTACGACCTAGTCTTTCCCCTCTAAGGCCAAAAGAATGTCTCCCTCCTACGCCACCACCACACCACTCGCGGTTCCCACCGCTAGAATTGCTATGAAATCCGGCAGCCGGTGACTTCACATTGATCTCCAAATAAATGAATTCCAATTTGCAGTCTTCGACTCCTGCAAGAACACCACATCAACATGCTAAGAACTCAAAAGACCTCCAACAACACTTCTCTTCTCTCAGTCCCACAACCCCTTACGTTCCAGCTGACAATGTTCATCACCCACTCAGAGGGTTAACGACAGGTATCACAACTCCAAGACACTTCGCAACCCGTGCGTGAATGTCAACCAAAACTCAGGTCACCATCATTTTGCTCCAAGATCCCCACCGATTCCTCCAACATCGATTGCTCCACCAATTTGTCCTCACCCCTAGCAGGACACACCATCCCTACAGTTTGATCTTCCAACTCTCATTCCAACAACAACAACGCTACCTACTTTCTTCTCTTACGTGAAAAAAGAAAAAATCAGAACTCCTCAAGGTTTTCGACTACTACTCCCCCAACGCCAATCTCCTTTCCATGCAAGCTCTCTCACCCACCGGAATTTGCCTTTCAACCTTCCAATTTCGCATCAAGGAAGCAACCCCCAGCACCTCCACCTCCAAAGTTCCACCCTCTTCACTCCACTCCCCCTTACCCACACTCACCCCTTCTCATCAAAACCCATAGCCCGATGGAGGAACTCCCAGCTCGAGCATCGCCCCCACCGAGATGCACCAAAGGCCAGTCCCTCCCTCCTGGAGCGAGGCAAAGAGGTACCGCCTCGCCCCAACCTCGAGATACCCAAAATCAAACAGGGTGAAACCTGAGGTCCCTTGCTAATTGGGTTCCGCACCAACCCCCCTTGAATACCCGGGTCCGAGAACAAAGAAACTGACATGCTTGAATCTGAAAGCCCCCTGCCACTTCAGCTTCAAACGAGTCTGAAATCTGACTCGACCTAGATGTAGCATCTCTACACCCTCGCCCCCCCAACCAAAAATATCTCACCCCAAATAGGATGAGAAGGGGGTAACTCCAAATTGAGACTCACTCCCCCGAGAAACAAAGATTTTGACCGCAAATCATGAGGAGAAACTGCCCGATCCTTTTAAAGATCTCACCCCAACGGTTGTGGTATGATCGAAACGGCCCCTGAAGGCATCACCATCGATCCCACTAGTTGTTGACGCCCTTCCGACCAACGTACAACCCCCCATCGTCCTTCCCTCCAACATTACCACCTCTCGAGCATCTTCCCCTAACCCATCAACCCCTCCATCTCGCCATCTGTTGCCGTCAGATGAAGCTCGAAGTTCGCCATACCGATATGGAAGACGATCTCCATGGGTAAAGCTCTCTAAGGACCTCTCAACTACACAATCACATCTTAGCCTTCACCTGGATGTAGAGCCAATTGAATCACCTTGTCCACGTCTTCTACTGACTGCAGCGCGTCCTGAATCGCCTGGAGACCACGACATCTCACCGGGAGGCCTTTCACCTTTACTAACCACCATGAGTTCATCCTGGTTCGCTCCATCCCACAGATGTGGTTTCGACCAAACCACCCTCGGGGAGACTATAGAGATATATTATTCACTTCTGTACTTTTTTTTATTTTCTGTTGGACTCTTTATGTATTTTACTCATAGGTTGCTCTCCTATATAAGAAAGCCTAGGACGGATGGAATAAACAAGTTTTCTCATTTTCCCAACATGGTATCAGAGCAACGGTCCTAGACCGAAGTTCTCGAGCCAAACCCTAGCCTCCACCCTCAAGCCCCACGCCGCCTCGCGCCGCCTCTCTTGCGCACGCGTTGTGCGTGCCTACGCGCAGGTCGTTCATGCGCATCTGTGCGACATCTCTCGCATCTGTGCGCCATCTCTCGCATAGTGTGCCGCCTCTCCTACGCACGCATTGCGCGTGCCCGTGCGTAGGGACAACCGCGCATCTGCGCGCCGTCTTCTGCATCACCGGTGCGCACATATGTGCACAGCACTCGCGCAGCACTCGCACGCACTCGCGCATTTGCGTGCCAGTGCGTCTGTGCGCCTGCGCGTGCCCTTGACGTGATCCTGCACGTGCATGTGCGCCTATATCTACGTGCGTAATCTCCGTGCGTGTGCAGCCCTAGGCCAGCACACGACTCCAGCCTCGTTTCACGTGCACATACAGGTTTAGTTGCTTGCGTCTACACATGCAACTAAACCCGCTCATGTCTGTGTAGACAAAATCATCTATTCAGTCTACTCCCCTAGTCTTCCTATATCATAATGTCAGAAAGCAAGGCAGATATTTCATCTACAGGCGCCTTCAGAGGTCCAGCGCCTATTGTGAAGATGGATGGTTTAAACTATGAACTGTGGGCCATGAAGTCAACCGGTAAGAAGCACATTCTTACTGAGGAGGAGCCTGCTGAGAAGACAAGGGTTAATGCCTCTTGGGAGGCAGATGATGCATATGCCAAAGTCTGGCTTTCAGGAACATTAGCAATTGAGATTGCTAACGATATTCTCCATCAGCCCACTACCAAAGCAATGTGGGACATTCTGACTACTACCTATTCACAGGCGAAGAATGAGACGAAGATTCTGCAACTTCAACATGATATTTTTACAATCAAGCAGAATAAACGGCCTCTCCACTCATTCTACGCGTCGTTACGTGGAATGTTTGAGAAGCTCTATAGCTTCATGCCTCTTACAGCCACACCAGATCAACAGAAGACCTATCGGAATGCCACTATGGTGGGTGTTTTTCTTGCTTCCCTTGATCCTGAGTACGAGGCAGCACGTTCCCAGATCTTGGCGGATTCTACTATTCCTCCTATGGAGGAAGCTTTTCATATGCTGAGTCGTATCGTTATTCCCTCGTCTGCTACGAATCCAACAACCTTAGCCATGGCGGCAAATCGAGGTCGTGGAGGTCATCATTAGTTTTGTGGCCGTGGACCTCGCGGCAGAGGAGGCCGTGTTCGGCCATCGTGTACTTTTTGCCATCGTTCTGAACATACCGAAGACACATGCTATTATAAGCATGGATTTCCGGCTTCTGCACGAGTCGCTGAACAGATCGAGCCCCCAGCCGCATCATCTATGGATCAGCGCTTTGATGATCTTGTAGCCGTCTGAGGGGCATCATTCCTCCATCTGGTCCCGCTGCATCAGCACCTACTTCTGAGAGTCACGCCGACGTTGCCGCTTCTGCATCTGCATCCACCAGTACATCAGGTAGCACCTATGCATTTACTAGCAGTAGTAGATAGATACTTTAGAGTGGATTATGGACTCTGGTGTCACACATCATCCGTGTGGTGATTAAGGTCTACTTACAGGATACAGACAGGTTTCTCCAGGCTGTACAGTAGTTATTGCTAATGGAACACATTCCCCAATTACTGGTCAGGGGGAGATTAGACTGACACCATCCATACATCTCAAGAACGTGTTACATGCACCTGATTTTTCGATGAATTTGTTGTCCATTAGCCAACTTACAAAGGATTTACACTGTCGAGCAATTTTTGATCCATCCTCTCTTGTTTTTCAGGACATCCTTACGGGCAACGTGATTGGGCGTGACTATGAGCAAGCTGGCCGCTGGAACATCAACTTTACCTGTTGGACCTATCTCCCCATTATTGTGGCACCTGCGCTTTGGACATCTACCGCTTCAGAAGCTGTGTCATGTGTTACCTCAGGTTTCACCTCACACGTCCATTCAATGTGAGGCTTGTCAGTTGGGAAAACATCATCGGTCTACTTTTCCCAGTCGTCGGTGTCGGAGTAGTACCTCCAAGTTTGAGTTATTTCATGTCGATATCTGGTGTCCTAATCGTGTTCCTGATCATCAGGGACACAGGTTTTATATAGTTATTGTGGATGATTTCTCTCGCGTGTCATGGGTATTTCTGTTAAAGAATAAATCTGAAGCGGAGAATATTATCATCAATTTCATTAATGAAGTTCGTAATGTTTTTTCTGCATCTGTTAAGATTGTGAGAAGTGATAATGCCCTGGAATTCTGTACTCATACCCTATCCAGTTATTTTCATCTCAAGGGATTATCCACCAAACATCCGGTGCCTATACTTCCCAACAAAATGGGGTTTGCTGAAAGGAAACATCGCCATTTACTCGATGTCACCAGGTCGCTTCTTATACAGAGTCATGCCCCTCATTCTTTCTGGGGTGATGCTGTTCTTACGACATGCTATCTTATTAATCGAATGCCGTCATCTGTCTTAGGTGGGAAGATTCCATTCTCTCTTATTTTTCCTGACAAAGAATTATTCTCCCTTACTCCTCGTGTGTTTGGTTCGGTAGCCTTTGTTCACCAGTTGTCTCCCGGGACTGACAAGCTCTCTCCTAGGGTTGTCAAGTGTGTCTTCGTCGGGTACTCCAAAACACAGAAGGGGTACAAGTGTTATGATCCATTGCGCAGGAGGTATTTAGTCAGTGTTGATGTCACCTTTTTCGAATCTGTTATGTACTTCTCGTCTACAGGTGATCAGCTGGTTCCCTCTGACACTACTGATGCTATATACATGCACCACCACCACCACCAGAACCGCTATCATCTCCTACACCTCCTGTCACTGTGCATGTTTCACCTTTGCCATTCCACTATACCCGTAGGCCTGCTTCTGCTCATGGTCACCACTCATCATCTAGCTCGCCTGAGGTATGTTCTGAAAATATTACTATTGATGGATATGATGTTTCCTGAGCAGGATGTGTTACAGAGGCCAGCTGAGGAGACAGATGATTTACATGTACCTATTGCTCTACGAAAGCAGAAGCGGAGCTGCACGTCATATCATATAGCATCTTCTGTGTCGTTTGACCATCTCATTGGAGAATTCAGGAACTTTGTCATTGCATTGCCAGCAGTGGATATTCCACGTAATTATCAAGATGCACTGAAGGATAGTCGATGGCGCTTGGCCATGGAAGAAGAAATGATAGCTCTTCAGTCCAGAGGCACCTGGAGCCTTGTTCCTGCACCTGCTGATGTGTCTACAGTTAGCTGCAAGTGGGTCTTTACAGTTAAGCAGAATGCAGATGGCAGCATTGACAGATACAAGGCTCGCCTTGTTGCTCGTGGCTTCACACAGACATATGAGGTGGATTATCTTGATATATTCTCGCCGGTTGCTCGCCATTCCACCATGCAGATCCTCCTTTCTGTTGCAATTACTCGTGATTGGTCGTTATACCAGTTAGATGTGAAGAATGCATTCCTATACGGTGACTTACAGGAGGAAGTCTACATGCAACAGCCACCTGGTTTTGTTGCTGAGGGGGAGTGTCCTACGGTGTGCAGACTTCATAAAGCCATCTATGTCCTTAAGTAGGGCTCCAGAGCTTGGTTCCAGAAGCTCTCAGACCTGTTTGAGAAACAGGGATACAGACGTTCTTATGCTGATCATTCCCTGTTCGTACAGAATACACCCAGAGGTATTATTGCTATTATGGTGTATGTAGACGATATTCTGATTACATGTGATGATGAACAGGGAATCCAGGGGGCAAAAGAAATGCTGGGTCGTGAATTCGTCACCAAGGACCTTGGGGTTCTTAGATATTTTCTGGGACTGGAGTTTGCCAGAAATCCTCAAGGGTTGGTAATGACCCAGAGGAAATATGTCACTGACCTGTTGAGTGAAACAGGAATGCTTGGTTGCCGACCTGCCACTACACCTATGGATCCCGGTATGAAATTATATGATGATGACACTGATGAGGTGGATAAGAGAAGATATAGAGAACTGGTGGGCAAACTTCTCTATATTACTATTACCAGGCCCGATATCTCCTTTGCTGTGAGTCGAGTGAGCCAGTTTATTCAGCAACCACGTCAGGTACACATGGATGCTATACATATGATACTCAGGTATCTTAAGTCATCTCCAGATGTGGGTCTACTGTTTAAGAAAGGCAAGGAGGTTACTATATCAGCTTGTGTAGATGCAGATTACGCAGGGTGCCCCAAGAATAGGAAGTCCACCACTGAGTTTGCTGTGTATGTTGGAGATTCTCTAGTCTCATAGAGAAGCAAGAAGCAAACGGTTGTAGCAAGGTCCAGTGCTGAGTATGAATATAGGGCTATGGCCCAAGTCAGTACAGAAATGATGTTGGCAAAGGATGTGCTTGCATATCTATATATAGAAGTCCCACTTCCTATGGCTCTGGAATGTGACAATCAGGCAGCTCTATTCATTGCAAATAATCCAGCATTTCATGAACGGACCAAGCACATTGAGGTTGATTGTCACTTTATATGTGACATGATTCAGAAGGGATTTATTGTTACATCCCATGTTAGCTCAGAGGATCAAACTGCAGACATTTTTACCAAAGCATTACTTGAAGGGTCGTTCCAGAAGTGTTCGTCCAAGCTGAGCATGATTGATATCTATGCTCCACCTTGAGGGGGAGTGTAGAGATATATTATTCACTTCTATACTTTTCTTATATTTTTATTTTCTGTTGGACTCTTATGTATTTTACTCATAGGTTGCTCTCCTATATAAGAGAGCCTAGGGCGGATGGAATAAACAAGTTTTCTCATTTTCCCAACAGAGACCATTGGCCAAGAATCAAGACATCTCCATTTTGATGCCTCGAACACACAAGGAAGTTTTCGACAGCCACACCGCATCTTCCACGCAACCCTCTGTGTGCCTTTTCTCCAAGACTGCCATCAAGTTGCATCTGGTTCCTTCTGCTATCATCACACCACCAATTGGATCTCTCTGACGCTCCACTTCGACTTCTCCCTTCCTCGCGGAAACACCACCGACAACGATCCTCTCAGACCCAAGGAGCAATCCTTTCAAAGGTGGCCCTCCTAACAACAATGATAGCAAATGCTACGTACGACGCACCACTGAGCCAAGTGTCCCTCCAATCCATACTTGAAACATCGGCAATGCTCGGGGAAAGTCATGCTGCCTCGACGGTGGCCATCTACCTCATGGCGATCTCCTCCATTATGGCGACGCTCTCGAACGGTGGCACTCTTCCTCACATCTCCCCCTTGTCCCACCGACTCCCGACGCAAGAGCCGCATCGTTTCCTCTAGGGGTTCCTTCCCATGTCCCTTCATATATACATAGCAGACTTATTAGTACAATAAAGATGAACTGGGCTTCGATTGGTAGAGATTGGTCAGGATCAATGGAGGGACAGATAAATGTTTGTGCACTAATCAGGGCAATTTGTCTAGTCAGAAATAGTTTTATCTTTGATGAAAGGAGATTTTACTTCAAGAATGTACTCGAGCATGCCAAAGCCCTATTTGAAGCTTGGCGGCTGTAATTGCTCTATAAGTTCCATTTTTAATATATATTTGGATAGGACCTAATGGAGGTCCATCCCACCATTTCTAAAAAAAAGAGTCTGACGTGTGTATTGCCATAAATCTTGTCTTCCATGAGCGGACCAAGCATATTGAGATAGATCGTCACTTCCATCGAGACGTATGAGGAAGGAATATCACTACACAGATTTCAAAATTTCCTCTTACGGATATTTCTAACAAAACACTTCCAAAGAAATGCATATCATTGTTGACTTCCAAATTGGACATGATCAATAGATATGCTCCAACTTGAGTGGAAGTATTGATGCCATTAGGCTAATATAGCTGGTGACGTGGTTTCTACTTCTAGTTTATTTTTTGTTCTCTACGTTTAATTGTAACCCGTCAAGAACTATTATGTAATTGTCATCTATGGGGCCCAAAGATTTCACGCTATATAAGAAATCACATCCCATAATTGAAATTTATTCAATTGGGTTCTCAATTTTCTCCACAACTATAATAGATAAAGGTACTAAGCCTTTTCCCACTATAAGTAGGGTCGGCTACATGGATTCTTGCTCAAATCCATGTTGAAAGATTCGACTATTTTTTACGCTGGCCGTCGACTACCTAACGCAACCCCTGTAAGAGTGGGATTTGAACCCTGGTCTTTTGTGTGGTAGACACACTGTACTACCACTAGACCATTAAGTGGGTACACAACTATAATAGATAAATTATAGAAAATGTTCCAAACAATAGCTGAATGATTACCTGTTTGTATCCTGGAAAGAATTCATGCCTGGCAGTCGATCATCATCAGGGACAAAAACTTTCTTTAAAAGAATATCCCCATTCTGAACCATCCTTAACCCAATTTTGTTCTCAATTTTTGCAACGCTCAACCCTGGGGAGCCCTTCTTCACAAGAAACCTATATACAAAAATGGGGAAAAGTTCAAACTTGGTGAATGCCAGCTTTTATTAAGTAAACATATAACTATAACTATATCTTCGCTACAAGACCTAGCAACTTAAACTGGCTTTAAAAAATCAGAACCAATTTTAAGAAGAAACAATTTGAAAACGGAAAAAAAATATTAGCCATTACCAATGTCATTAAGCAGAAACAATTTCAACAAGAAAAAACCCACCAATGTCTTTTAGCACATCAAAGTAGTCAATTTGCAAGAGAATCCAAATTCCAGATACCATGAGCGATTGATAAATTATTACCCATTTATCTGGTTTGTTGATGTATTCCGTGCAAAAATAACCAAAACATCAGCAAAGGTACTATTTCCAATCCAGCGTTTTTGACCATCAACCAACCATCCTCCTGCTACCTAATCCACCAGATGTAATGATTCAGACATCAAGTAGTTAAAAGTAGTATTCTTGCAAATGTGGTTAAGTCTTGCAAAAGAAGATACTACTTTGGAAAGAAATTGCTTCAACTAAACTATGAAAATCCAGAAAGATCATTGGTATGACCTTTGTTGCAACTGTTCTCAGAGAGCTAGCATCACTCCCATAATCGGGCTCGGTAAGAGCCTAGATCACAACAAAAGCAAAAACGGACATTTTATATGATTAAGTAGTTAAGGGTTGCCAATCAGTATAGTCACTAATTGTACTTACCCAACAAGCAATACTTTCTAGTTTCGCTAATGAAGGCAAATATTTCTGTTTTTGCTCCTCCGATCCGCACATCGCTATTCCAAATGATAATGTTAGTCCCCGGATTCTCAACATAAATTTAATCTAGGTCAGAGGACAGTAAAGATTACCAATAGTGAGCATAGCCAATGATGAATGCACTAAAATAAAAGTAGAACAACTTGCATCTACTCTAGCTATTTCTGCAACTGCCACTGCACTTGCAGTTATGGATAATCCTGGGCAACCATAGCCCTGCAAAGGAATAAATCATTGCACAAAAGTTTCTTACTGTCAGTAGGTCAGCTTGAAGCCAACATAAGCATAAATGTAGGCATACTACACCAGTACCTTGATGGTCCCACCAACAACTCTAAGGGAACCAAGCTTGGGAATAATATCAAATGGAAATTCGGCCTTCTCCCAATACTGGGTAAAGACAGAGAAAAAGTGTTAGGTGCAAGTGCAACAGTGCAAGATCTTAGCATTTCCATCAATTTTCCATAAAGTAATGGCCTTCGTCTGCAAAACGAAGCTTGGAACTAGTATTGAAAATAAATTCAGCATTCCGCTAAGATAGACAGAGGTTTGAAATCAGTTGGAAAATTTTAACAAGTGAAAAGATAAGCTACTATGATCATGTTGCCAGGACTCAGGATGCAAGAATTCTGGAATTATGAACTATTAAAAAAGCAAGAAGATATATGCAAAAAGAAAAATGACATCAATGCAACAAGATCCTGCATCATGACGTCCCTTTCCTCTTTAGAAGTATTTGAGGTTATGAAGACAGCGCTTAGAAACATGGGCATTGTACAGGGAAATCCTCTCGGATGGAAGATCTCCAGGGTCCAATGTGAACTCAATCATCGCAACCATCATCAGGAAGAAAGAGCTCTCCTCTTCTGGGGAGTGTGCCTTACGGGTGGGTAGAGCAGGTTATTCTTCGGGTGGCTGAACTTCCTCTGCCTTCTCCTCCAGTGGGTGCTGAGAACCCCATTCTGCCTTCTTAGCACACCAGAGAAGGTGTTATAGTTATAGATGACCATGCTTTTGGCGGGAGACTGCAAGATTTACGGAGTATTTGAACTGCCGACCTCACAGGATTGACAGGACAAATAACGAAGAGCCCCCTTTGCGAGATTTGAATGAAGCACATCTTCCGGACTTCAATTTGGCTCCCAAGGTTTTCTTTGGCTGTCAATTCTGGGGATATTCCACACCTTAGTTTTGTCCAAAACCCATTTGGGACCCGACCCATTTAGATGATTGCGATCTAGCCTGATTACGAGTACTCCAAGCATTGCCCTCCCCTTCACTTAATTGTTTGGCCCTCCTGAAAAATCGAATCACGATTAGGGTACGAAGAGACCCCTGAGGCACCTGATGCTCCTTTGCTTCCCGAGGATGGTGATGCTTTGTCAAAGAGCGTTGGAGATGTTGCTTGTTCCTTCTGAGAAGATAATTCACTGATAGTTGCGGGTCATGGAGTTTCTCCTCCTCTCGTCGGTGGAGCAAAGAAAGAAGAGCGCACCTCAGAGGCAATTTCGACTGACCCTCAGCCCACTATTGCCATCGAACCTCGGGTTACAATGGCGAGTCTAAAGGACCTTTTGAAGCCCTTCGCCATTACAGAGAGGGACGACAGACCCCAGAAAAGCTAAATGCTATGAGACAAGGAGAGCTACCTAGGGGAAGTGAGGGTTTCCACCTGAAAAACTATATTGGTGGGAATACCAACATACTATTCCACTACACTCCCATAAGTTGCGGTAGGGTTATCAATGGTGTCTCATAAAAGTTATCTGGTGGAAGGTACAGGGCCTTCGTGACCCGAAGAAAAAGAGAACGGTTAGGAGGTTGCTATCTGAATAGCATGGCTGACATCATTCTTTTGCAAGAAACCAAGATCCAATCTTGAATCAGCCAGTTGTGGGGCTCGGTTGGAGGGATCGATTCTCATATTTCAAAGCGGTGGATGCAATGGGTAACTCTAGAAGGTTTCCTTGTTATGTAGAATAACGATTGGTTCGAGAAGGTGTTCAAGATCACTAGCACACACATGATTCCGTCCTACTGAGGGACTGGTGCAGCGGTGAGTACAGGGATTTCTCGAGTGTGTACAAGCCCGCTGATGGGCTCTCAGGCCGAGATTAGGGAGGATCTACTGGTGGCCAGCACGCATCTTTCTCAATACTCGGGTTGATTCGGGGGGGACTTCAATGTCACTTTCTTCGTTATGGACTGTCCACAAATATGCATGAAGGACTTGATCAAACTTCCTCTGAAATTGTTAACAGAATCCAAGACCTACAGTTGGAGGTTATTGGTGCAGTGGATAATACCTAGCAGAACTCTGGGTCCATATCAAGGTTGAATCATTTCCTCTGCTCAAGTCGGTGGCAGTTTTTCCTTTAGCCCGTGTTACAGCTCAGTCTCGCTCCAGATCAGACCACACTCCTTAACTTTGGAATTCTTGAGAGAACATGGTTCTTCGCTCTTCTTTTTTGAGAAGGATAGGTTGTTCAAAACTAGATTCAGAGAGATGACTAGGGACTTCTATTCCTCCTTTCAATGTGAGGGCATGTGGCTAAGGGCAAAATTAAAAATTTTATCAAGGAAGAGCCATGTATACGACTATTATGTATGCTCAAAAATGGAAAAAATTATGAGATTTTTACATCCATAACCCTGAGTAATTCCGCAATAACAATCATAACCCTGTATAGTCGCGAATTACACGAGAAACCCCGACTAATGCTTAACTCTTGCATGACATAACCCTGTGTTATGTTTCGTTTGATATACACGTTATATACGACAGATTTCGTTGAAAAGGACAAACCTGCCCCTGATATTGTTTTTTATTTACAAAACATGTCATTATTCCCGTATCTCCCGAGGTCGAGCATTACCTCCTCCTCCCCTGCACGTTGGCGCCCGACCACCCGGCCACCTCTGCAGCCCCGCCCTTCCGCTCGAAGCTGCAGCCCCCCCCCCCCACCTCTGTATCGCAGCCTTCCGCTCGAAGCCCCCCCAACCCTCCTGGAAAAACCCAGCCGTCGTCCCGCAGATCCTTTGCGGATATGTGTCTCGACCTCCATTCTGATAATCTCCGCTAAAGGTTGCCCACTCCCCCCCCCCCAATTTTTTATGTTATTTCAGCTAATAACGGTGTCCGGAGGTCTATCTCCGAGCAAGGAAATAACTACAAGTTCTCAAGACTTCGTATGGACCTGGAATTGAGCATCTGGAGCTCGAATTCATCAGCAGCAAAGCTTGACACTCCAAATCGCAGATCGGTGAAACCCGGACATCATCTTCATCACCATTCGAAGCGGAGGACCACCAGTGATCTTTAGCAACTGTTAGAAAGTGATTTGGATGGAGATCGACCGAGTATTGGTCGATCGAAGTCCATCGGAGCCTTCCTTCAACCCAGTTCATCCGAGCTCTGCGAAACCAGCAGCAACGCCTCCTGCCCCCGTGAGCTCCCCCTGACGACTTGCCCTTGTTGTTGTGAGCTTCAAGCCGAAACCGGTAGAAGCCCCTCGACGACCTGCCCTTGCCGTTGCAAACTTCGAGCGCAACCCCCGGCAAGCTTCCACCGACGCCCCCCTTCCCTTGCCTTGTCGCTGCAACCTTCGAGCAGAGTCAAACACACCCACAAGCTTCCCCCCCTTCCCTTGCCCTGCTGCTGCAACCATCGAGCAGAGTCCCCCCACCCGCAAGCTTCCCCCGACGCCCCCCATCCCTTGCCCTTCCGGTGCAAAATTTGAGCGCAACACCCCCAACCCAAAGCTCCCCCGTCTCCTGTCTGCCTCCCTTCGTAAGCCCGCCCCCGCAAGCTCCCCCTTCCCCGAACCGCCCCGTCGACTCCTGTCGCCTCCTTCGTAAGCCCGCCCACGCAAGCTTCACTCTCCCAGGATCACGCATGCAGGGCCCTGTTGACTCCCCAAGGTTATGGGGGGAGCGTTGCTGGAGGAGGAGAGAGGGATGGGAGTTTCTTTTTCTTTTTACTTTTTACTTTTGAATTAATTCCAACTATTGAATTGAGACTAAGTTATATTAACTCGATGGTGTGGTTGGGGTTACCGTTGAAACTAACAGAAGGTTATGAGTGTGAGACGGAGTAATTATCCAGGGCTTCTCGTGTAATTCGCGACTATACAAGGTTATGAATGTTATTGTGGAATTACTCAGGGTTATGGATGTAAAAATCCCAAAAACTATCACATTTTCAAATGATATTTTTAAGGGATTCTTACACCATAAAACCTAAAAACTTTATAAATTACCTTCTCGATCCTGATTCTTCATAATTATCATCTAAACCCCGCAAACTTGCCCCGTCTTAAACCACAAAACATGCTGTCAGTTTAAACTTTATTTAAGTCAATGACTTGGAGTTAGTCTTGAGATAATCTAACCATAGTAAAATCCGGCAATGGATCTTCCACCTCCCCCTCTCCTTCCATTTTTTCCATCTTCCCCTTCTTCCAGGTAGTTGTCCTCCAGACATTGTTCGTCATCACCCACCTTCCATCCACAATCGTCGTTTGGACCACCAACTGCAACTCCCTTGTCTCCAACAACTGCCCTTCGTCATTGACCCAAACAGAAACATATTCATCATCTCGTCTACCAACTCCCCTGTATGGCCCACCAACACCCCTAAGTATAGGTTGTCCATTATCGACCATGTTGGAGTATTTAGTAGTGCGCCTATTGAGTTGTAGATGGGTAAATGGATACCTCCAAGATTCATTTACCCCATCCAGTTGTTTAGTCCCACATCGTCCAGTGATGGGACTTGAAGGCTCTGGGAAGGATATATAAGGAGCCCCAGGCCTCCTGTAACCAATGAGAAAGTCAATAGACAAACATGCCCTGTTGAGGGTTTCTCCCGTGGTTTCATCCCGCTCCTTACGGAGTAGGGTTCCACGTAAAATCCAGTTGTTCTTTATTTTCTTTATCTTTTCCATGTTTATGCTTCCGCTTCCGATTTTCTAACATGGTATCAGAGCGGGTTCGATTCTCGAGGATTTTATGTTCTTCAGTTTTTTGAGATTCGATTGTAGTATTGCTATTCTTGAAGATCATTTATATTTATATTCATGAATCAAGTTCTGCAATTTTTTATGGGTTTTGAAACCCTAATCTCTCGAGTCCTGTTCGCCGCCATCCTTCAGATCCATAGATCCATGCAGCCGCATCATCCAAAGTTCCAGTCGTGCAAGAGCGCTGGCGGCAGTCGCGCAAGATCGTGCACAACTGCGCTTCTCCAGGCCAAATCCAAAGACCTCCAGGCCGAATCCAAATAGAAGCCCTCTCGCCTCAGGGAGACCCCAGGCACGCGTTGGCGGCGCGATACTCTAAGCCTACAGGCCTCCAGCGAGACCCCAGGCGCGTTGTTCCAGGCGTATACGGCGTTCTTCCTCTCGCGCGCGCAACCCCATCCGGTTCTCCAGGCGGCGCAGCAAGCCACCACCTCCCGGCGGCGCTGCAGTGTGAGTCCACGCGCGAGCCTAGGCGCGCATCGCCCTAGCCGTCTCTTGTCTTCATCGCAAGGCGATACCGCCTCCTCCTCGCGCACAGGCGAGCCCTAGCAGGGCCCATCTCCATCTCCACGCGCTGCCCAAGTTCTCCCACGTCTTGTTCACCAGTTCGGCACCGTCCGCACACGCGATGTACGCAACCTCCATGCTCCAGCGGCGGTGCGGCATCTCTTCCAGACGAGGGACCCTCCAGTGGCAACCTCCAGAGCCTCATGGCATCGGCGGCGTTTCGTTTTTGCGAACGAAGAGAGAGGGTTCCCGTGTTGGGAACCCTAGCAGGCCACCTTAAAATGAAAAAAAAAGGTGCAGAAAAGGGATGGGCCCAGTTAGGCCTGCTTTGTATGAAAAAAAGGGAGTGAATAGAGGGGCCTGCCGTGAGTAAACAAAAAAAGAGAGGGGGAAGAGAGAGTTGGGCCAAGAGGGCTGAAAAAAATCTGTTTTGGAAAAAAAAGTCGCGTAAAAAAAATCGTACGCAGTGAAAAAAAAGGAGACGCGTACAAAAAAAGGAGCCGTACGCAAATTTAAAGAAAAAATGAAACGGCTTATTATAAAAAATTGCATCTTATAGAAAAAAGAAGAATAAGAAGAAGAAGAAGAAAGCCACAAGAAATTTGTTTTCCCCATTATCTTTGTCTTCTCCCAACTTGGTCGCGTCCATGTTTTTCCGACAAGTATGGGAGAAAGGGGGAGTATATATGTAGAGTCACAGGTCTAGATCCAGATTCAGATGCCAGATTTTCAGACTATTCAAATATTCTTCATACCAGCAGATTTTCAGACTTTACAGATGATTCTACATGCGCAATTCCAGATTCGACGTTCATATTCCGAGTCCCAGTTTGATGCGCGGTTGTTCAGACTCGACGATTGTCTTCCGAGTCCTCAGATGCGGTCTTATTTTCAGATGAGCATATGTTGTCATCATTGTTCGTGGTCCCCATCATTCTTCTTGTTGACAGGCCAGAGTTTTCATGTAAGCCATAGGGAGTCCAGAGCAGAGGACCATTCCCTATGCCATTGAGGGCAAGGGTTTTCATGTGGTATCATAGGTATTCCAGAGTAGAGTATCATTCTCTGAGCCAGATGGAGAGACCCAGTTCTCCGATGAGGAGACTCCAGGCGTAGTTTCAGACTCGATGGTCCGAGTCTTCAGTTGACTCACACTCCAGCCCGTTCGTCCTCCTCACCTGCACGGCATGAGAAGCAACATCCTCGACTGCAGCAATGTGTGTGTTGGGTTGATATTGTCCGTAGTGTCCTGTAGCGTTGAGTTGAGTCTCTTTCTGTTTGTCCAAGCTGAGCATTGCATGCTCCAGCTTGAGGGAGAGTGTTGGAGTATTTAGTAGTGCGCCTATTGAGTTGTAGATGGGTAAATGGATACCTCCAGGATCCATTTACCCCATCCAGTTGTTTAGTCCCACATCGTCCAGTGGTGAGACTTGGAGGCTCTGGAAAGGCTATATAAGGAGCCCCAAGCCTCCTGTAACCAATGAGAAAGTCAATAGACAAACGCACCATGTTGAGGGCTTCTCCCGTGGTTTCATCCCGCTCCTCACGGAGTAGGGTTCCACGTAAAATCCCGTTGTTCTTTATTTTCTTTATCTTTTTCATGTTTATGCTTCCGCTTCCGATTTTCTAACAGACCCCATATCCCTCAATGCACCTTCGCTCTCCAACCCTTTTATGCCCTCCCAGATGGAGGTTGCCGCCTTTACCAAATCATCGTAAGAGAGCGAACAGAAACCCAAGAATACAGACTGAACACAATGTAAAAAGCATGGAACTAGGGGGCAAAAGACTGACAGACTATACTCCAAAGAAAACTGGCACTGAATAGCGACCACCTCCACACACTATAAGGCACCTCACCCTACACATTCTCTACAATAACCCACACCACGTGCAACAACATTAAGAGAACAAAACTAACCAATGTCAACGCAACCTAGGATCCAACAATACATACACCAACAAATGACTCAAATATTACAAATCAAAGTAAAATTTGATCGACTAAGATAATCATAAAAAATCATATCCAATTCAACATGATACTTATAAAAAGTCAACAAAATCACAATGGCAGCAAAAACCCAGCTACCATTAAATGTTGAACATCATACAATCAGTTTCACCAGTTCAAAATTTAGGCTCCAACACAAATCTAGAGGATTAAGTATGATGTTAATCTATTCATGATAGTACATCACATGAAGATATTTATAATCAGCCAATTATGGGCATGTATTTTGTTAAGAAAAATAAGTTGCTCTTCCGAAGGGACATCCTAGAGTACCTAATCTGATCAAATAAAAAAAAATTCAACAGATTGTCTCAATCATGTTCATACTCGAGAATTTAGAATTAGTAAATTAATAAACTTAATTAAGATAGTTAAGTCCGCACTTTGCCTTGGCTAGAGATGCACATAATTTCCTTTCAACCACAATTTCAGCATTCCAAAGTATGTTTCTGAAATCAACAGAGGGGAATCTGTACCTCAAACACTGCTCAAGAAAAGAATAAATATATGTACTTCAAAAATAGCCCAATCAACCATTACCATGTCAGTATATTTGCAGGACAATTAAACAAAAGCAAGTTCTACATACTGGACCATCAAAATGCTCTGGCATGTTTCCCCCTTCAGTGCTAAACGTTGTTACTTGCCATCAGTCTCATAATATAGAAATTAAATCATGTCATTCAGACTTTTACACAAAAGTTATCGACAGTTATGTTGAACTCGCTGCATAAGCCCGTCATTTCAAAACGTGGATCTAACATCCAATTTTTGGGTGCCTTATGTATTCGTTTTTGTGGATCTGCCCATGTAGGAGGATCTGTCTGCTAGGGTTTTGTGCGTACCCCAGGTTAGGTCTTTTTTCTCTATCCTTGTTACCATCAGTTTACCACCACACAAGAGAGAAAGCAGGTGAACCTCGTACACCCTGTATTGTGGCTATTTCTTGTGTGTTTGCTTTGATTTGATCTGTGTTTATTTCCTCTAGCTGTGCTAGCGCAACAGGTTCCTAGAGAATATCCAGGAAGGGAGATTACAAAAGTGGCAAACTTCAGCTTCTTGATGTTTCTAAGTAACTAGAAAGTGATAAACATGTCAGCATCATTTTAACGAGCAAGATGCTATTAAAAATATGTGGTTCACTTGAGCAAAAGTGGTCAAAAAGGAATAATAAAAGCACCACAATACCTAGTGAAAATTTTGATACATAGAAAAAGGAGTAGAGCTGATGCACAGGGACAGATTGGAAAACAAGCATATGTGACGTTTTACATACTACAGGGACATAACAGCAACAAGGGAGCATTTCCAGAAAAAGTTGCAGCTAGACAAACAATATTCACTCAACCAAGATGACAGACTTGAGCTCCACCATAGAACAGAAAGATTTGTTGATTTCATTTTCATCAAGAAAAAAGGATAAAAAAATACATGCCAAATTTACAGAACATTTAAGCAGGAATTCGTGATAAATGAACTACAAGATAAATGAGCACTTTTTTATTGAAAAATGGTAAGTTCACTCTTGATGTGCAGGTTAACAATGCAGCAAGGAAAGGTGGAATAGGATGACGGAATAGAATTTCGATAAAAGGACACTTCGTCAAATAATTGATACTAAAGAAGATCAGCTGAAATGGAAAAGGGGGAAAGTCTACCGTCGCCATTATGGGAGCCACCACTTTTTCCATAACCTCTCTAACTTTTCTCCTTAGAGCCTTTTCTTCAGAGTTCAGTAAGTCATCACATTGAAAATAGTCGAAAGCTGAAATCAATGAATAAAGTATATAGCTCAGAATTAGACTACTTTTAGTTGATACTTGATAGGTAAAGCATGCTAATATGATCTCACTAGATATTAAGATGATAAATAGAGTTACAATTTTAGGGCGCAAGAATCTTATAGGCATCTCCCGTACAAAATCATATTAAATTTAATAGTTAGATTAATTCTTTCAGCACACTATTTATTCCTTAACTGTAAGGCTTTTTTTGTGAAGAGTGATAGGAATACAAACGGACAGATACAGATATTGACATAAGTATTTCTTTATCTTTATCCATTTTAAAAGCGGGATACGGATATAGAAACCGAAACATTGCGGATATTGAAAATCACAAATCACATTCTGAAATATGGATATGGATATGGAAACGAATAATTATAATTCTGATACGAATATTTAAGAAATTAATATAGAATACAAACGTAAATATTAATATAGGTATTATCATATCCTTATCTGTTTAAAATCTAAATACATATACGGAAACAGATACATTGTGGATACTGAAAATCACAAACCATATTCTTAAATGAGGATAGGGAAGCTGCTCCATGGAGCAGTCAACCTTAGCTATTCCATGCCCATTTTTCGTTGTTGTTTTTTTGGAAAATACTACCATGTATTTTCATCACTATATCCCTCTAATATGTCATTCCAATTCGTTAGAAATAAGGACTCCCATGCCCCTCATCCAACAGGTCGATTACAACAATTTTAAGATTGTTAAAATTACCTATTCTGGATAGAGGGCATAGGAGTTTGTTTCTGGCGAAATTGGATGACATATTAGAGGGCTATAGTGATGAAAATACATTCTGGTATTTTCCAAAAAATTAAAAAAAGCGGTGAAAAATAAGCATGGGGTAGCTAAGGTTGGCTGCTCCATGGAGCAGCTTCCCTTTCCAGTTCTTAAATATGGATATGGGTATGAAAGCGAAGAATTATAACTCATATATGAAAATTTAAGAAATGAATAGGGATAATAAATATCTCTTAACACTTGCATTCAAAAGATATGTAAAGATGAAATTAATAGCGTATTAGATCAAAATTACATAACCTATAAATACAATAAAATAAAAAAGGAAATACAGTAAATGCTAAATTAAATAACTTGTAAGAAAAATGGCAAAGCCTTCTCTAACTGTAAGTAGGGTCGGCTATATGGATTCTCGTTCAAATCCATGTTGAAAGATTCAACTATTTTTTACGTTGGTTGTCGACTATCTAACGCAACCCCACAAGGGGGGATTTGAACCTTGGTCTTTTGGGTGGTAGGCACACTGCACTACCACATGATCATTTAAGTGGGTTAATTAAATAACTCGTACAAATAAATAATTAAATATTATAAAGATCTATTTTTCCTATATTTGAAAATGACTCCAAAATGCAATATGTTGCGTGTAACCTTGTAACATATTTAGATATATGTTTGTTGAAATAAATAATGTAGAAGCATAACAGAACAATTACATAAAAACATGGAACAAGAATGTTCCGGATTATACATGGAACCCTACTTCATAAGGAGCAGGATGAAACCATAGGAGAAGCCTATAGGTTCAGATCTTCTATTGTAATCTCTCAACGAATACAGGGAACGTGTGACTTCTTATATAGGTCCATAGATAGATCAGAATCTCACTTATAGATGATGTGGAACTAAATAAAAGAGCTAGGTATTGGATCATCGAGACATCTAATTACCCATCTATTACATACTCTAACATTCCCCCTCAAGCTGGAGCTGAGAAAGCCGCATCTTACGACAAAAAAATATACACAACACATATTCACTCGATAAATCTGGGAGAGACGAAAGAGACCCGTTCCAAGTAGTCGTTGATTGGGAGAAGACCCGCGCGAGGATAGGTTTGCCACTATCAAGACATGTATGTTATAGAGTCGTAGTAATGATCAGGATGTGCATGTAGTAGAGTTTCTCTAGGAGAAGACCAACACAGAGAGTAGTCCCATTAAGAGGAGACATGTAAAGTAGTTGAAGCTCAATGAAGACATCCGGTATGCAGTAGTAGTCTAGAGCGTCGGTCTTCATGTTATTAATGGGCAGAAGAGATATGAAACAATCCCACGTATTAGAAGTCCATCTGGAGTAGTTGATGTCAACATATCAAACACCAGAAGTAGAATGGTCGTCTCTTATATGCAGATATAGAGGGTTGGGACTCTCCTATATGTAAACCCTGAGAATGGCCTCTCCCATATCATATGAAGATTTGAAGTCAGTTCTCTTATATAGGAACCCTAGAGATGAGATCTCTTTCTAAGGAGCCACGAGTAAAAGATGATGGATGTGATAGAAATCATGTAGATACATCTCAATTAGAAGAATATGCCTTGCTTTCTATCCATCGTTCTCCCATATTTTTCAGAACATAGACATAGATGACCAATTTGGGAGAAACATGCATTTTTCTTTGCTTCTCTTTTTATAAGTCGTCTCTTTTTTCATAAGCCGTATGTATTTTTTTTTGTTCTTTTATGAGATTGCCTTTTTTGAAGAAAAAAAGGCTACCATCATGTAGGTGGGTGCTCAAAAACTTCACCATTTATCACCAATTACAAGTGTGTAAAAAATAGAAAAAGCAAGTTACATGTTACTGGTTCCAACTCTCCACCATCGTATTAGCATGTGCCACAACATTTTCAACATAAAAGCAATCCTGGAGGAAAATTAACCCATTCTAGCCAACCAAAGTGTCCATATCATCGCCACACCTCAATCTCTCACTCTTCGTACCATTCCAATATGCCCCAATGGAGCTTCAAAAGCTATCGACACTATCATGACGCACCACATGATTCCCAAAATATCTCCAGACCTCTGCAGAGCTCTCACAAGTGAAGAAAAGGTGATCAACATTCTCAACATCCTCCAACCACCTGAGCATATCGAATCCTCCGTCGGAACGATGCACACAAATCTTTCCTTGGTCAGCAACCTTCCCCTCCTAAAGATCCACATGAAGACCTTCACATGAGTTGGAACCTTCCAGTGTCATATCTGCTTGCAGTCTGCCTTGCATCCTCCCGGGTAAAAAACTAGTGGGTCCTTCAAAGCCATGTACACCTTCCTCGTCAAAAAGGAACAGTCATGCCAGATCCAACAATCGCGACCATCGCTACATCCTCCAGCTTTGTCAACATGACCATAAGTTCCTCCTATCGTCTAAAAAAGCTTAAATCTAAACTGCGGAAAGTAAGAACATCCATCCCAGACCTCTGTCACCGAGCAATACAGATGCATAGCTAATACCTTGAGTCTCGGGAACCTCACGTACAACGCCCCTCTTCACTCCAGCCATCCATCCAGAAATAAAACCCAGTTCTGTCACCAACAACAGGTCTCAAAAACAGACGGATCTCATGCGCCACACAATAAATGCCTCTCTTGAGCCTCGATTGTTTTATTAATATTGCCCAACCAGTTTTTTTCTTATAAGCATAGGTGGCTCAGTGGGCTCCGAACAGACAAGACTTAGAGGTAAGGTTGTCTTGGTATACGAATCTGATACCCCTTAGTAATCTCACCTACCATGCTGAAGCCAACCAAATAGCTATAAACAAGCATTTGAATTTAGAAGTACAGAAGAAACAAACCAATTTCTGCATGTAAAGAACGACTCCATCTCATTCCCTGTAGAAGACCAAGTTTTACCAACCAACTGAAGATATGCAGCTTTCACCAGACAGTGAAAGGAAACAATATGTCTAGGACCAACCTTATGATTAAGTCTCAAAGTCAAGCATCCAATCGCTAGTGTTCGATCAATGCATACATTAATAAACCATAATGACTCCTTCCACACAAAAAGGATGACAGCCTTTTAAAAAGCAATGCAATCAAATGCATATCCCATGTGCTTAGAAAAGCAGAGACAAACTAAGCTTTTAAGATTTAATTGCATGTACATATAAAGAGCTCAACTCATGTCTACCACAAAAGAGTATACAATGTTCGGAAATGGGTATTCGGTCACTTGGCCGAAGCGCATATGCCATATGTGGCAATATGCGGTCAAAACACATAGTCCGAATATGCGGCATATTTGGTCGTACATGCTGCTGCATATCTGATAGGATTCATGTTAATTCATGATTGATAGCATATTAACTCAATTTTTTTTCGAGCAACTCTTATATCATCATATACATTGATGCATCTTTTCATTATTCTCGTATATGTTGCATTTGGGAATATAATCTAGGTTTTTTTTCTCATATCCATTTTTCCCATTGTTCTCAACACTTATTAACGAATTGTTTACTGCATTTTGGATTTTTTTTATCTACTGAATTTCATTCTAATTCTTCAAATAAAACATGAAATTATTGACTAATAGTCTGACACTTTACATTTTTGTGCTTCTAATAAATTTTATATGTAAATACAATTTTTCTCCTATATTTTGCGTCAACATGTTTTGTCCCTTGAAGATACATATATGTGTATAATTTTAAGTGTATGATTTGTATACCTATGATTATTCTTTAGCTTTTTTTATCTATAGGATCTATATATATATTAAAGGTTTTCTTATAGAATTCATGTGTCTCCTGTTGAATCCAAATTTGTATATGTATATATATATGCATTAAATTCAAAATAGACACTAAAAAATAATCAATTTATAATATCATGATTATATCTCTTATTGATTATGTTATCTTATTTGAAATTTTCGATTTTGGATTTTGTTGGATCATCAACTTTTTTATATAATCACATTGCATTATTTATTTTATAATACTTTAATTAAAATATTATAAACCGCATAAACCGCATATACCTCCGTATACTACTCCACATATCCACTTACTCGCTTTAGACCGCATGACCGAACGAATACCGCATACCGCATTTCTGAACCTTGAGAGTGCATGTGACTTGAGACACAAACAAGCATAATGCATCGAAAGCATATATCCTACATATGATGCAGATCCTTTACACAGTAGAACTTAGTAAAAACCTCTTGCTTTGTGCTTTGGCTTGCTTTTTTTCAACCGCACGAGTCACATCTCATACTTTTACCCCATTTTTGGGAAACCATCAGGATTAACTACACCAATGTCACATCCAGAATTAAATGCATCACTTAATAGTTGACAAAAATCAGTTGAACAAAAAGGAAAATCAAAATGTGTCAAAATTTAAACATGGCAACTGAAGAAAACTAAAATAAGTATTATGTATTGAAACAGAGCATCTCGTGGTCTTTTATATAGTGAGACCATCGTGATCAATACTTTATGAATCAATAACCGAAAATAAAAAGAGATAAAGCCTTCATCCATGCTACATATAACTCTCAATACTACTTAAGCTGGATCGTAGAGGTCCATAATGCTCAACTCAGATCCGCATCTCTCAATATAAAAATGGGTAAAGGTGGATTGACCTACATTAACACTTCCACATAATAATTCTACCAAATGTGATCCTATTACAGGAATAGCTTCAGGTAAACCTGGTACACTTGTTACAATTTTTATTGCCCAACAACCAATTTTGTCCTAAGGTAAGAAATAACCAGTTACACTAAAAGATGAAGTCAATAAACCAAAAACTACACATGTAACCCAAGTTAATTCATGGGAATTTTTAAACCCACATGTGAGATATACATAAAATACGTGCATACTCATCACTAGAACCATCATGATTGTTGACTATCAATGAACTCATCAAATTAGCCAACTAAAGTTAACTCAATCATTATGTATTGGATAAGGAAAAAACCTCTAAAATTGGACGATTTAGAATTGCATCTCTCAAAAGCTACTCTAACTTTGAATTGTTTCTCAAAAACTACTGTGAGCAATAGCTTGGTGAAAGCCTCAATTCTTCAATATATAAAGGGATATTTATACCCATAACCTCGAGTAGTTTTGTAATTCCCTAAGTACCCATGATAATCACCAATTACATGAGAAACCCCGAATAGTTACTCTGTCTCATACACATAATCCTCCATTAGTTTCAATCATTAACCCAACCACGCCATCAAATTAATCTAATCTAACATCAACCTAACAACTAAAATTAAACCAAAAACAAAAAAAAAGAAACACCCCCATCTTCCTCTCCCCCCTCCCTAGGAGCGACCATGTCCCTCGCCCATCCTCCTCCCCCACACCCCCAGGCCCATCGACCACCTCCCCCTTCTTCCTCCTTCAGCCCCCTCCCCCTTTCCTCCGCTCACGATCCGTCGGCCACCTCCCCCCTCTTCCTCCTCCAGACTCCTCCCCTTCAAACCCATGACTCACACATCTTCCACGACTTGCACGGTGGCGAGCCACCCGTGAAGGAGCCCACACACCTGATGTGCTCGGAGATGCGTGGTGGTGGAGGAAGCTGCAGGTCACACCGAGGCGAAGGTGGTCGACAGGGGAGGAAGGGGAGGAGGTGGTGGTCAGCAGGGCAAGAAGTGGAGGAGGAGGTGAGTACTAGAGGAGGAAGGGGAAGAGGAGGTGGTCGGCGGGGGAGGAAGGGGGGAGGAGGTGATCGACAGGGGGAAGGGGAGAAGGTGGTCGGTAGGGGAGGAAGAGGAGGAGGAGGAAGGGGATGAGGAGGAAGGGAGGAGGAGGAGGAGGTCGGCGGGGGGAGGAAGGGGAGAAGGAGGTGGATGCTGGAGGAGGAAGGGGAAGAGGTGGTAGTCGGCGGGAGGAGGAAGGGGAGGAGGAAGTGGTCGGCAGGAGGGAGGGGAGGAGGAGGTGGTAGGCGGGGGAGGAAGGGAAGGAGGAGGTGGGTGCTGGAGGAGGAAGAGGAAGAGGAGGTGGTCGGCAGGGGAGGAGGAGGTGGTAGGAGGAAGGGGAAGAGGAGGTGGTCGGCGAGGGGAAGGAGAGTAGGAGGTGGTTGGCGGGGGGAGGAAGGGGACGAGGAGGTGGGTGCTGAAGGAGGAAGGGGAGGGGTGGATGAGGAAGAGGAGTGGACTCAATTGTAAATAAAGAGAACTTAAGGGTAAAAATGTAAAATACTTGACGGATACCGTCATACGTCATAGTTAAGGAAAAAATGGATGGAACTTAACACGGGGTCCTGTGTGTAAGAGTACTACTGAGAGTCTTGGATGTAATTCGTGATTATCGTGGGTACCTGAGGTCATTACGAAATTGAAGGTTATGGATGTAAATATCCCATATATAAAAGAGACATGGAAGGTAGTCACGTAACTTTTCTAGATCATATGTATAGTATAACAGCAATCAACCACTACATGTATAGTTCTTTTATGTAAAGATTGACTATTGGCTACAAGCATGCTGCTTGATTATTGCATCTCATCTGTATTTAATGAATCTCCACAAGAAGATGTGTTACAACAGAGTAGATACACATAACCTATGTTGTGTCTTGAACCATAGCCCTACATTATAACTAAATCTAGATCTGGCAACCAGAAACTATTTTTTGCTTCTTCATCTAACCAAGGTGCAACCGCTGAACACACAGAACCATTAATATGTCCTTTGGGACAACTAACATTTATCAGCATCAATGTAAATAGTGACATCAAGCAGCTTCTTTTTTAATAACAGAAGCCTCTTTCATAGTGCAGTTTAGAGGAATCTCAGCATCATCATAGTTACATCCTAGTGGACATTCTTTAGTTTGTTCATAAACTAACTGACAGCACTTATTGCAGGAGCAATGTCTGGACGAGTAATGCTAATATTGAGTTGCTTACAAACCAATCAATCCTCTATATTGTTTAGCATCAATGTCCTCAATATCATCATCTCTATAGAGGTGAAAATTGGGATCATATAGCAATAATGGCATTATAAAATCCCGATAGTGTAATCTCCTACTGATAATTTGCACCATACACTTGCTTGCACATAAAAGTCATTCTTGCCAAATTCTATACTCAATAGATAGTAAAGATCACTAAGGACGTAGTAACAAAGTGTTTCCCAAGGAAGGCCTTGATCATGGAGATACCCTGCAAAGCATCACTTGTGATAATTGCATTATCCACATATATAAGAAGTAGATCACGACCATTGGCAGTCTATCTCACAAAAAGAGAATGGTCTAAGGTGGACGAATTGGAATCCTCATATTCTGTTATCACCGAATGCCTATAGAACCATGCTCTTGGGCTCTGCTTTAAGTCGGAGATAAATTTCTCTAATGCGCAAACTTTCTCACACTTATCCTCAATAGGGAATCCAAGGGATTGTTGCATATATGCTTCTTCATGTAGGTTTCCATAAAATAAGCATTCTTCACATCAAGCTTAAGAAAGTTGCTATTCCTTGTTAACAGCAACTACAAAGAGAAACTAAACCATGACAAGGTGAAATAAATGTGAGAGCATGCCATAGTAGCCGACACCATCTATCTATGTATAACCCTTAGTGACCCAACAAGCCATGTAGCGGTCCATGCTACTACCAAATTAACATTTGATTCTAAAGATCCACTTCCATCAAATCATAATAATATCTGAGGATGGTGTAACAAGATTCTAGGTGCTTATGTATTGCTAGGCAAGCATTTCTTCTTATATGGTTTTCCGTCACTTATCATCCTTAAATATCTCTTAACTAGTCCAAAGGATCACGACAATCGGCAGACCAGCACCAAACGATGGTCGGATGGAGTAATCTATCCATGGAGGCATGTATAGATATAGGGTGCATTATACATGCATGCTTGCCCTTCCTCTAGTAGGATGTACATATGTATGTGTGTGTCATTAACATCTTTATTAGCTAAATTATCCTCCTAAGTCAGCGTATGACTCAAATCTGTTTGGTCACCTATGGATACATGCCATCAATAGAAATAATGCGATCAGAAGTTACCTCTAACGTGTAGATCATGACATAAGCTTAAAGCATGGAACCCAATCTTAATAGGATTCGGACGATGGTAACAGGCAATCCCATACCTTTATCATGGACCTCGATAGGTGGAGTATACGACACATGAAGATATACCTCCTCTTCAAAATCAGAGGTGTGCCACTGAATACCAATAGGAGAATAATAAGAACACAATTGACGGCACGGGACATGCGGAAAGCTTGTCATTTCCAAGAGATAATACACGTGTGAAGGCAATGCAATAAAAAACTCTTAATAAGATAAAGAAGACAAGGCCCTTATAAGGAAACAGAAGGTCGAGAGGAACGTGTTCATCAAGTAATGAACAGAGGATGGCATCCGAATAATTAGGTAACAAGAAATGAGTACAACATAATCCCAAAATGTGTGAGAAGCATCGCTATATGTTTCATTAGGGGTCTAGACACATCAAAAATATGACGATGTTTTCTCTTTGTAACGTTATTTCGTTGAGAGTATATGCACAAGTAGTATGGTGGATAATCCAACATTCTCAAAGAAAAGTAGATAAAAACTAATATAAAATTCAAGAGCATTGTCATTTAATAATCTTGACTCTAGATTTTTTTTTTGAGGCTCGACTCTAGAAATTTGATTTCTAATTTCTAAAACAAAAGATTTAATTAAACCTGAATTTCACAAAAGATGTAATTCCATCACAATTTCATGTTAAAAAATTGAAAGGAAAAACCATTTGGCACGACTATAATCATCAATAACATGATAGAGCATATATCCCTCAGCAACATAAATCGTATCAAAATGCAACTATCTGAAAAACAAAATAACAACTATTTCAGACTTGCAATGAAAGGAGGACCAATGATGATTTACTAACATGCATGGCTTCCACTAAAAATTGGATAGTTGGGAAGTCGTTGAAGAACCCTATGTAGCATTTGAGCCCTATGTAGCTTCTAAAGTTGAAGGTAAACTTGGGATGCCAATGAAATGCATACAAAGAGATTCCAAAGGTAAGAAGTGGAGATACCAATAAAAAGAGTATGCATGATATTGTAATGACACGGATGTTTAACGCCACAAACATTCATTATATGCACAAGTATATCCTCAAAAAAATAAAACTATGATTAAATATGGGACGACAACTAAGTACCTTACTAATCTAGATAACGAATAAAAGGCTAAGGAGATGTCAATAACAAAAAGAACAAGTTATAATGACATGATAGGTGATATCGTGATAGATAAACCTCTTGACTAGTCACAAGGTAATGCATGCCATCAACAAGAGTAACAAATCATCTTGCAAGCATATGCATGAAGATGTTGAACTATCCTTTGTCACCACAAAGGATATGTGATGCACCAAAGTCAATAAGGCAGCGTGTACCATCAGAAGAACCAAACTATGGAAGCACAAATTATACTTAATGAGATGGCACGAGAACATTAGTATGGCCTCTTGAGATCTTAAACTCTCGATCGATGAGTTGACAGCTATCATTTGTCGTAGCTACGAAAGAAAATCATCTAGCTTTAAATCCTGACGTGGTTGTGGATGGCTCGATGACTAGGTCATGATGCTTAATAACACAATGATAAGATGTGTGATGATCATTCATCTAGTCATAGGTATCCTCTATATGACCAATCCTCTGACAAAAGTGTAAATCTACAAGTAGAGCAAGCAATCTATATATGAGTATCTTGCTTGGAAGCCCATTCTACTCTCTCTCCTTGACGAATAAATTTGTAGTTCAGGTGTGACGACTAGTGGAATGGTCAAATGGAGAGGGATAAGATGCATTTGGAGTTCACGCACTACCACAACCATCATCAAAAACCTTGCCTTTACACCCCAAATTGAAAAAAAAATCTCTTCATCAACGTATAGCAGGGCTATTTCGACGGAGAAAATATAAGCAATAGGCATGATAATCTAACTGAGATCTCAATTGTATTTAAGTAATAGATTCTGTGAAGTTTATAAATCGAACCCAAACTAGAAAGAAAAACTCCAACCATTAGTATTGCATTATAGGACCATTGTCACTTACAGCAACATGACAGATAACAATTGTTCAACTTCTCGAACATGGCCCTCAAACCTGTATAGTATATGTATAGAGGTCTACTATTCTTATTAATATGATGCATGCCATAAATCATGATGAATTGAACAATATTGATACTGTTTCTCACTTCAGGTTAAATGGATGTATAATCCTATATATTCTAGGAGAATGGGCTTGTATGACCTCCCAAGCAAGATTTGAAGTATGAGTCCCAATTATTCACACCATGACTACACCATTGTCCTTTTTCCAAGATGCATATTAAATTTTTGTCGTCTTCTCTTTCGGCACTAGCTCCTTCAATGCATATTTTTTATCATGACTATCATGGTGTTCATGTCAGAGCCATGATCTTCATCTGCTATCGGTTTGCATAATTCATAATTTGTTGTTCCATGATTGGGAACCACATCATCCTTGGAGTCTCTCATCAAATGAAGGAGAAAGAAGAACCGCAAAGAGATACAAATAAATCAAGGCCTATTTATGCATATAAAAGTATATGGACATGGGTGACCAACATCGACGGACAACTCTCAGGATCCACAACCATGATATAGGACTGTTGCTCTAATACCATGTAGGAAACTAAGAATTAATATTCACACAACAACAAAAACAAAGCCTCTTCCCGCATTAAGTATGGTCAGCTACATGGATTCTTTGCTTCCATTCAAATCTATCTTGGGTCATTCTCGGGCTTTCACCCAAATAAGTAACATAAGAATTAATATTATGAAATAAAAAAAAATAATTTATGGCCTCTTATATTATAAGACCATTGGGATAATTACATAGAGAACCAACGAAAGAGAATAACAAGACATAAAGCCATCAGGTTATGATATGTTTCTCAAAATCAATAATACAGCAACTTGAAAATAGAAACATCAAACATCGAAAACTATGTTCATTTTGTAAGATCCATATGGACATTGGAGATTTTAAACATGAACCTAAAATTCATTTACAAAACAATCTCGCAAAATGAAAAGCAGATGCCCTACTTCTAGAATATAGTTTGACTATTTATGTAACACTTGCATAAAAATTTATTGCAGTTTTTTTTCCAAGTTTTCCAAATTAAAGGCCACTAATAACCATCATCAAAATTAATACCTGCAGGAGGAAATGTTGATGCTGGTGTTGCTTGAGGAAATGCAAGGGATACATCCAATGCAGGCAATCCTATCTTGTGCTCCATGCCTTCCTTGTTATTATCACCTGCAAAGATCCCAACATTGAAGCCACATCAGCTATATTTCTACTAGCAAGAAAAATGCTTTTTCTTCATTGAAACTATACCCAAAATTTACTTATACTGTTTTACTATTCCGGTCACCGAGGGGATCAAGTGTGCAGACACAAATTTATCTCAAATATCAGTATACTTATAAGAACAAATAACGAATTTATTCCATGGCCTAATCATACAACTTTAAATGAAATATCATATCCATGATCATTATGTTTAAAACACCAAGCATTGACCCCTTTATATGGACTGGCAATCAATCAGTAGGCCTACCATCCAAAATACTATGACTCAAGTCATACTTATCTCAAAGAAAAAAATTAATCATGTTCCCATATACCTCCAGAAGATACCAACAGATCCGTGTCACCATTACATATACTGGACTTCCTTAGAGGGGAAAAAGGATACTCACTTGCCGACATTAAACTCTAGAAGAGCCACTTCATCGCAGTAAATAAGATAATCAAGAAAAGAAGAGCATATTATGATCTACCAGAATCAAGAACAAACTCCTATACTTCATCATATTCACAAGGACCAATTAAAAAAAGAAGGGTCTTATGATCTCCAAGAGGAAATCTATAAACCGCCTCAAAGGAAATCAAGAACAAATTTTTACAAGGTAGTTACATATTAGATCCTCATCTATAGATCCAACCCAAAATGGGTCCCTGTATATCAAGTGTAACAATTCAGGTCATGAATACGTTTTCTAAACGGTAGTAATGACCACTGTTAGGGAGATTACAGAGGTTGAAAGAAATTACCCCTACATTAAATTGATTTACCGGTCCATTTCTTTCCCTAAAAACCTCCATCTCCTCAGAGGCAGCACCTCCACGAGGAGGATCCTCGCGGTGGAGGATTTATCAGAGATGGGGCTGCACTTCGGGCTGAAGACGACTCATCTCGACAAGGTCAATCTCCTCTAGTTAATGATGCTGCGGACTCGGGATGGATGGGCCATATGCTACAGCTCCTCAATCAGAGATGGATCAAGGCAGAGATCCTCCGATCTCAACTCACTGGAAGATTGAACGGTGCAGGAGATGGTGATTGATGATTGAAGCCTCGTGTCGGAGATGGTGCTGCAACTCGGCTGTGGTTGATGGGATAGAGGAAGGCTCGCCGGAGTTGGACTCGGATAAGTGCTGGTTGGCGTTGTGATGATGTCATTCTTGTGTAACGAGGTATTCGTCTCCAAGTGTTGGATCAGATAATATGACCAGGGCAGAAACCAACTTGGTCTCGGCTTGCGTGGCAAAGGTGAAGATGCATTTCAGATGCTCGTTGGTGGCTGGTCAGGTGATGCAACTTGATCAAGAAGGCGGGCAGAGATGCTACCTACAGCTCGGCGCACTCGAAGGTGGAGGAGCAGATTCTGATCCTGATGTTGTGTTATGAGCCAAAGAATCCCCTACGGACTTACACACTGCTCTAGTATGTAGCTTCAGATGGCGATTGGATTCAGTACATATTGATCAATCGATAGCCGGAAATCTTCAACTGCTACTTCCTACAATGATCAATTCTTGCTCGATCTTTGGGTGATCGGCTGCTCAATGAACATAGAGAAACATAGATACTCATACCAATTTGAAAGAATATTATAGTAGATATGCTGGAAACTGGATCGGCTATCTCATCGAAGAGATCAGCTTCGATTCATCGAATAAATCTGCAAACTCGTATCTCACTAAATCCCCGGGTCAAAATAGGAACAGATGGGAATGGATGAATGAAAAACAAATAAGACAAAGAACATGAAGATACTTATAAGGAGAAGAACATAGGAAAAGAGAATCAGATAAAATGGGAGATCGGAGAAGGAAAGAAAACCCGATCTTAATCTACAGAATCAAATAGAGGAAAGAATAGCACCAGAAAAGAAGGGTCTATGCTATTGGACTCGCCTGGGTCTGAAGCTCGAAGGCTTCAGGTCCTCGCCTGCGATGGAGGAGGCTGCGCCTCCAGAGGCTGGGAGGCAATGGACAAAACGCAGCGACGGAGCTTTTTTCCTCAGGATCACACCCAAGCTCAATATCCACTCCTTGTTCTTATAGACCTCAACCTCAAACTGCCATGCCGCTGGAAGAGGAGGAGGAGAACGACGGTGGGGGTTGATGGTAATGGCGAGGTGACCAACCACTGTTGTCTTCCTAACGATGGTCATTACTACCAATGGATTCAGGATCCCAATTTTGTTTATGTTTGATTGATGTGGACCCATTTTCTGATATGTAAATTACGTATTTTTATAACTTCATTGGATAATCCGTGAACAGGGTTCTTGATGTTTTCCCCAAACTGAACAGAAAGTGTCCACCTTTACCTCCCAATCAAGAAATAAAACACAGAGTTGCAGTACGACAAATAAACAGAGGAAGATCGAGGGAGAGACAGAAGCTTGGACAGCAAGAGTAGAGATTAGAACAAATTAGCAACAAAGGATTAGCTACCTCGATCCTTGGAAGGGGTGTCCTTCATCGAAGAAGGGCGATATCGATCTGAGACAAAGAGGCGTGTGAGCAAAGAACACCCCTCGGGGAGGAGGGAGGGGGAGGGATTTATAATAAGAGAAGGGGGAAAGAGTGTGGTGATGTCATGAGGATGATCTAGAAAGATAATAAACTTTAGAAATATATTTAATTTATAATATTTCATGAATGGATGTCACCTATTTCTTTTACACGTGGCAACTATCTAACAAAAGAAAGAATTCAAATTAATTGGGATATTAAACAAACTTCTCTATAAAAAAGATTCAAATTAGTTGGTACATTGTCGATAAATCTCTCCTTTCTTAATGTTGGTTATTTTTTATAAAATTTTGTATATATTTCTACTAATTAAATATTTTTTAATGATAATCACCTTTTTTATATACACAAAATAATATTACAACATCAAATGTATTCATACCATCGTCATTATCCAATTGTCAAAAGGTAATACAGCAAAAAGTTTGGTTGAAGATGGATAACATAACATACATATATTTATGTATTGATTGAAGATGGTTGCCTTTATTATGGGCATTCATATAATTATAATCCATATCCATACCCATAAAATATATTATATCAGACAAATGGATCTGCAGTTTTTTATTGGAACCAAATGCAGATATCTTTGACAGTTATGGATGATCACAATAAGAATGATTTCGTAAAAAAATTTACCATATTCATATTTTTCGGGACATCAATACGAATATTTTTTGCGATTAAATTATGAAAACAAATAGGATGATCTTTTGTGATGATTTTTTTTACGAATAAGGACATTGAATATAAGTTTATGCCTACAAGGACACAGATACAAATGATTTTTTTCCATTAAAACATGGAAACAAATGTATATGTCATTTACAATTATAGATGATTTTTTACTTCAGTATGTATTTTCAATCAAAAAAATTTACGAATCCATTTGTCTGATATTTGTATTTTTTATGGATATTGATATAATATCATAACGATACAAATGTAAATGATATGAATAGTCATCTTCAACCAATATATAGATATCTATATGCTAGGACATCCGTATGAAAAATCCATTTGATGAGAATATACATAAAGCCCAATTGTGTCCTATTATAGATTTTTGACAATCGGATAATGATGAATCTATGAATCCATTTGATGTCATAATATTTTTTGTATGTAGAAAATTGATCACCAAAATGTTATGATATTTTTGATGTTGCTAAGAAGGCCCAAGAAGTGTGGAATGAAACTATATGACAGAAACTTAGTTTTTTGGATCTAAGTCCGAGATTGACCCAAGATAGATTTGAATGGAGGCAAAGAATCCATGTAGTTGGTCATGCTTAATGTGGAAAAGGCGTTGTTGTTGTTGTAGAAAAATGATCACCAACGTTAAAAAGAAAATATTTAATTAGTAGGATTATATAAAGTAACCTTCAAATTTTGTGAAAAGTAACCAGTACTAAGAAGGGAGAGGTTTGTCATTAATGTCCCAACTAATTTGAATCCTTTCTTTTTATTAGGTGGTTTCCGCATATATAAGAGATAAGGTCGCATTCATCCTTCATCCATGATATAATTACTTACTATAGGTGAAAATGAAGTTACTTAGAGGATCCAAACCCATAAAATTGGGTATCCCTGCAGATTTTATAATACATGGTGATCGCTATAAATAATTCTTTATTAACACTTTTAAGGGTCATGTCGTTTAGGATGATAGTTAAAGGACTGAAATTAAAAAAACAAAAATCGATCTTAAAATTGTCATAGGATGCAGGATTGCCTCGAGGGTTGTGGTGACTGGAGGGCTGAGATGGTGTTAGACCTGACACAAGGAAAAGGTTGTGCATCATAAATAGGAAAGGATGGTGTCATCCTGAACGATCTCATACCGATACGTATAGATGTGTTATCTTATTCTTATCCTTTTAAATAATTCAAATACATATAAGAATACAAATATCATACGAATATGCAATATGATAAATCATATCTTGATATATGAATAAGAATGTAAAATCGATATTAATTATTTAGACATGAATATTGGACAAACTAATATAGATTAATATACGAATATTTGACAAATGAATATGGATAAACATACAACTATATGCATATCATAAATGCCATATATGTCTCTAATTACTATTTTTTGTTCTTGGGTTCGAATCCATGACTTCATTACTTCTAATGGATTGGTTTTCATTTTTTCAAGAAATAATTGCAAACTATTACAAAAAAGTAATGAATTATATAATAGCTTTCGAGGTAACACTATAAAATGCAAAGCACTTTTAACTAGGAACCGAGCGTAATATGTGAGATCCCTTGTTTTTTCCCAATTTTTAATTTGATACAGTCTTCAAATCAGTGACCACACAATCTTGTAGTGCTCGTCGAGACCTTTCCAACGAGTCCAAGAACGTCTAAAACGGAGTCTGTATGGGAGAATTATGTGCAAAATACAGATAGAGTGCGGCTAATTGGATCTGGATATGAACCGGATCCATTTTAGCCCAAACCCGTATATATGGGGGTGGTTGCATCCATGCTCAAGCCACTTGGCCTAATACCCTTGCAACACCACCACAACCCCTCGCCAGAGCTCCACTGCCAGAGCAAAAATCTAACCACCGATCGGAGATACGAGCATGTCGTTTGAAGTGCATGCAGCAAGGATTGTCGTGGACACACTTGTGTTCCCGTGGAACTTTCATTTCAGGCAAAGGAAGCTTGTGAGAGAACATTCCTATCGATATTTTTCCCCTCCGTTTGAAGTCAGATACGCACAGTTTTTGCACCAAGTCGTATATAGTGGTAGGAACACGTAGGCAGTGTCGATTACGTGTTTGAGCGAGCTTTAGGCCAAAATTTCGGATTTTATCGCATTAGCTTTTCGCACTTTCCTATTGAATGGCTATGCACGTGAGGAAAATTATTGTATATTCGCGATGTAGGTAACAACAGACACAAGGGTGTGTAACTTGTTTCACGATCGAAGCAACTTCATGGATGTTGCCAGAGAAAATTCCGTCCACTATACATGTATGATCGATCATGCCAAACGAATGACAAATCATTTGACTTTAAAATATTAGACATTAATTTCTTTGTTGATCAGCCGGTACTGATCGATCATCAAAGTTAGATGATCAATTACTCTAGGACTATGGACCCAAATAGACTTAAATTTTGATTAATCTCACTCTAAAAAGACGTAAAATCATCTATGACATTGTAATACATGTTAAAAATGTGGAATAATGATATGAGTCACAAATATAATAGAAATAGACCCATTGTGAGTGAATTTGGGGTAAAACATGATGTAGTGAGCCTCGATGAGTTGAGAGCACCTTGAGCATCGAATTGAACAATTGTGGGAGATATCCGTTGATCGATTGAATATGGGTTCCTAACACCCGATTTGGGAGGGCATGTAGTGCCTGACAAGTCGGGCCTGGTAATCATTGTATCGGTCGCTCTCGCGTTACTCGGAACGTCAATAATCAGATCATCAACCAATCAACCCACAATAATGATATAACTATAGAAAATATGGGATGAAATTTATTATACCCTACATAAGATGTGCAGTGGCAAGTAGTAGGGTCGAACCACTAAGAGAAAACTAGATAGGTATAACTATTATCTAATAAATAATTATTATTTTTATATTTTTTTCTGCCTTTTGGTTTTTTGTGGTTTTTAATCATATTTAACTTTTATGGATTTTTAGTTCTTTTATAAATTTCTTTTATGTTTTTGACGTTTTGACTTTTTAATTTCTTTTTACTTTGGTAAATTTTTAGTTTCTTTTTGTTTTTAAGATATGTATATATTATAATAATAGTAATATGTATATTATAAATAATATATGGGTATATAATAAATAAATATGTAAAAAATATAGAGAAATATATACAATAGTAGTCTTTTTTATTTTTTAAAGGATTTAAATATATATTAAGTATTTATAATTAATAATAATAATTATATAAATATTATAAGCTATATATAGATTCTATAAGATCTTATAATGTTAAATATAACTATAAATATTCAAAACTCACAAAATAAATTGTTTTTTATTTTTAATATTTTTATCTATTTTTGTGATTTTTTATATAATTTATGCTAATTTTAATGTATTTTTAAAGTAATAAATCTATCAAAAAAAGTGAGTTATATACATAGATTGAATTGTTTTGGGTTTTAAAAAGCACTTATTCTATTTTTAATAAATGGAAAAATGCAATAAATTGCTAATTAAAAATATAGGTATGTACAAGCATCACGGTATGCATCTACATCAATTTTCACAAGATCTTTTAATAGAAATAAAAAAGACAAAGAAAATATAATATTGGTAGGGGATTTTTTGCAATTAAAATATAACTACAAGGGCTTGTGTGCAAATAACCCCAAAAGTTAACACTTATTTTACAATTTAAATGACTAAAATTAAATACATAAAGTCAGGAGGGCTTCCTTGCAATTACCCCAAGCACCTCATGTGGGGAGCCACATGAGGTGACCTAGCAGAGGACCTAATTGCAATATTTATTAAAGAAGTACCATGGACTCCTTGCAATTTTTACAAAACTTTTGAAGCGTTACTTAGTATTTACATGAGTAAAATAAAATTACAAAAGACGCGAGTGTTACTTATTAATTTACCCTTTGACGCTTCATCGGGCGCTTCTCCTTGTGCCACGTGGTCGATCGTGCAGTAGTGGATGGATGTCTCTTCAGCGGAAATCAAGGGCCCATATTAGATCGAGGCCCTTTCCTCGATCTGACGGCTCTTGAAGCAGATAGAAGAACTTGGAAGAACAAGGACATGGGCGAAGTTGACGGCCCTACGTCGTCTTGCACCCAAAGAATGGTCTAGAACCCGGTGAAGGGGTCCTGGAGGTGTTGCATGAGCCTGGGCTTAGAGGTGCTATCCTTGGTCTCCAACCCCTCGGATGGGGTCTTCCAGGCGTTGAACCTGTATGGGAAGAAGGAAAAGGCACGAGCAATGTTGTCTGGGCTTTTATTAGGTGGACTCAACGTGAAATGCAATGGGTGAAGGAGATTCATGCGAAGATGAAGGAGGAAGCCCATAGGACCTCGATTTTTGCAGAATCAAGGTTGGTTTTTGGCGAGTAGCGAAGAAGACGACAAGGAATGAGAATGGGGCAAAATGGTGGATTGAGAACATCAGTAGCACTATGGTTTGAGTTAAAAAGGGGAGCTCCAAGTTACGAAGATCCTATGAATTACTCTAATCTATACTTACCAATCAAGGAAGATTAAGACTACACTAAGATACGTGAATGAAGAACAAAGTAAAAACCTATCTAAAGCATCTCGTACTTAAAGGTTTCAGGGAGCGGAGAAGGCATGTCGGAGGAGCACCAGCCACACCTTGGATCGTCGACCTCCACCCTTTTCCTCGCCGACAAGCCTGGGGGAGGTTGATGCTGTCACCAAAAGCATTGGCCCAGTGAGTCCTATTGGGGTTACGAGTGAAGATAGGGATCAAAACTCAAAAGATGGTCAGTTATGGTTTATTTATAAACAGGAGAGGGGTGAAGTTCGATGGGGACTGGCGTGTGGGAGGAAGAAGGTTGGTGACGGCTATGGCATGGGCAAAGGTTAGGTTGAGGGAGGAGCTAAGAGGCGAGGTGCTCAATGAGGAAGGTAGAGTGGAGGAAGAGTGGAAATGGGGAGAAGTCAGAGGTCTCTTGGTCTCTGACAAAGTGGGTGGCAGGGGAAGGATTGTTGATCGGGCGGTCAACATTGTTGAGTTTTGGTTGGTCCACATGGACCAACCAAAAAATAGAAGGAATTAATTCCCTTATCAATTTATTTTAAAATAATAAATGATTTTATTAATTTTAAGTTAAATGTAAAAAATGGTTATTAATTTATGTAGTATTTTATTATGATTTTTATTTATTTTTACAAAGTTATTTATTAATAGTTAATATTTACATGTATATATAGGTATAGTTACATGTATTTAAACTATTTTATTTTGATTTTGTATTTAATATTTTATTATTATATACATGTATGTTTATAACTTATTTAATTACACATTTACCTATTTTTATTATATTTTCTGGTTTCATTTATTTACTTAAATAAATATGTACATGTATTATGTAGGTATAGTTTACTATATATTATAATACTTTATTTATTTTTATGTATTTATAATGGTTTTATTCTATATTTATTATTTACATGTATTTTAAATAAATATTTACAAGTATGTAACAATATAAGAAGGCTAAAAATACAAAGAATACATATATTGAATATTATATACATGTATACGGTACAATAGGGACCCAAAAGCCAACTTTTGCTTCTCAACTCCAAATTAAATGATACTATCTTCATTAAATAGATAATTAAATTTTATTATAATAAAGATGGGTTTCATCAATTTTGAATATGTATGGAGGAGATACATGTCTGGAAAGTTTTGTTTGTAGCTTTTTATTCTGTGTGTCCCAGGTGCATTGTGCATTATTTTTGTGTGAAATAAATTTTATATTTTTCTTTATATTTTTGTGTACAACTTTCATGTTGAGGATTTCTTTATTTGAGGTATAAAAATAAGAAAATAAAATATGTGCCAAAAGCATATTTATTGAGTAAAAGAATGAGAGTTTTGTGTGTTTCCTGTACACTTTCTCTACCCTATCTTCCCTTACTTTACTCCTTGTCAATCAAATCATCATGATGACTGGGTCATGGGGTCTAAGGTCATTCAATGTCTTTGACGCTTCATTTTTTCATTTTTTTCCTTTATTCTTTTTATTTTGAATTAAATACATATATGTATGCAGTATTTATTGTCAATTATTGAGTGTTATTTTGTACAAATTAATGCTATATACATGCATTTGTCTATGAATTTAAGGCTAAAATGAAAGAATAAATGTGATGAAATGGAGATTCATCAACATCCAGATCTATATAGTTTACATCTATGTTCTGCGGATACTTTTATGTTCTTGTCCCATGCCGCGATGATTGGATCTTAAGTGGCATGTGGGTCATGGAGTAATTGCAGCCAGGGGCATGCAACTTGGGGTCCTGGATATAAACTTAGATGCCACGAACCCAACAATTACGATGGTTGGGGGACATGTTGCCTGACATACCTAGGAGTCACCACACAATATTCAACATCGATACTTGCGTGCATTCAGCCTAATACCTAGAGAGAGACAAGTAGTCATGGTTGGTGGTCTATCATTTCACTTATTCACTTATGATTAACACTCGTGTACTGGTTAGCGTAGGCCATATTGGTTGGTATCCGGGTGGGAGCACTGAGAGGAGAATTCCGGGAATGATGGTTATTGAAGTTGAAAAATAAATCAAGTCACCCATCTATAAGAAGGATTGTGATAGTCATGGAGATTCCGACTATGGTTTGGATGATCTTAGTGATCGGTGCCCCAACTTGTGCCCTACGCCACCATGAACTCTTACATGTGCGTAGTGGACTTGGGCTTTTCACGATGATTCACGAGTTGGATGTTGATTAAAGAATCGAGGATTATATATGGTGAATCAAGTGGAATACTTGGGGGTTTAACATGGAGTCACAATTTGGTAAACGAAACTAAGTGGACATGTTGACAACTTAGTAGGATGCATTGTACCCCACGGTCCCCACCTCATGCCTACAGAGTTACCCCGACCCTAAGGTTTGTTAAGTACTTTAGAGTCATAGTGTAGGTCCAATGTAGATCAAGACAACAGACTATTTATGAAGCATGGGTTGTTCAAGGCTAATGAGAATGATTAGATTCACGTCTTATTTGTCAAGAGCATGGATGGCTCACCTAGTCTGGTTTCTTTTGCACACTTTCTTAACACCTTACTTGTAGTTTTAGCACTGTACTAGTCAACTTTGATCATAACGTACCTTTGACTTGGATCCGTAGGTTCTGAGGAGCAACTGCAGCAGTGAGCGGCTCTTACTTGGAGCTACTACTTTTGTGCAGCTACTCGATTTCCTTGCGGTACAATACCCATAGCTAGATTTCACTTTTAGTTTTTACTGCTTTACTTTACTTGCATTTTTTGAGAGACATGTGATATGTAATGTGTATGTACGGACACCCTTTTGATGCATACATGGTACACGTGGACTTTTTGTAAACATGGATTGTAATCATTGATTGATAGAATGTGAATGTAATTAAATGGAAAGAAAATTTCCATATGTTATGCTAATTTCTCTCGCTTGTGTGATTAATTATTTCGAATGTTGAATGTATGTGCACGGATTCAGTTTGCTGAGTACCCAAGATCCCCAGAGTTGTCACATAATATGACCGCAAATTACTATTATTCACATACACATCCACCATCAAATGACTATGGTTGGGTATTTAAAAAAATCATCTAGAAAAATCAACATATGAAAATATAAATAAATTTAAATTATAATGTAACAAGCAATAAGCTATCAGCTATTTTTGAGAGATTTTTCAACTAATAAGTTTTGTGAATCAAAGTTATGAAATAATTTGGAAAGAAAGAAAAAGGTGAAGTGTGCAATTAAAAGAGCACCATTTGTCATCAGAATAAAGTTCAAGAATCTTAAATTATTTCTAAAATAGGTAATAAATATTTAATCATTTTGAATAAAAATTAGTACAAATTTAAAATACGAATAATTTTAGGGTTTTTATTACTTGCGGCTTTGAGATATTGCAATATCAGTTATGCTCCTCACTTTTTTGAAATATCAATTGTGCTCCTACCTTCTTGCAATGTTATCATATGTGCCCTTCGGGTTAGTTGTCGTCCACTTACGTCCCAAATGGACGTTAAATTTTCGATGCAATGATAGTTTCTAACAAATGGTTGGGGTGGATTGGTCATTTCTTCTTCTCCCTCATCCTACCTCCTTCGACCTCTGCATTTGTTGGTCCCTTCTTCCTCCATCGTCCTCCTCCTCTACCACCCTCCACCTCCTCCATGCCCCTCTCCCGCAACCCCCACCTCCTCCAGGTACCTCCACCGTCAGCCCCCTCCTCCTCAGCCCCGTCTCTTACAGCCCTGTCCACCGCCGCATGACCTCATCTCGCCCTACTCCTCTGTGCCGCCCACCGTCTCTATGCTACCCCGCATCCTTTAAGCCCCTCCCCCACAAACCCTACTTCCTCCAGGCCCCTCCACCATTGGCCCCCTCCTCCTCAACACCTACCTCTTCCAGCCCTATCCACCATCGCTAAGACCTCCCCCTGCCCGCTCCTCTGTGCCGCCCACCTCCTCTGCACCCCTACCTCCTCCAGGTCGCTCCCCCTCAGCCCCCACCTCATCCAGGCCCCTCCAGCGTCACCCTCCTCCTCATCTCTCCTCCACTGCCCATATCTCCTCCCGCCCCCTCCATATGCTACCCACCTTCTCCTCCTACCCTGCTTCCTTCAAGCCCCTCCTCCGCAACCCCCTGCCTCCTCTAGACCCCTCCATTGTCGGCCCTCCACCTCCTCAGTTCCCCTCTCCTCCAACATACATGACCCCTCCACAGTTGACCCCCACCTCATCCAACCCACCCCCACCATGCCACCTCTTCCAGCACCCACCAACTCCGTCCCACATCTCCCATCACACTCTTCCGTCGTCCACACCCATTCCTCAACGCACGTCGTCCCTCACAGCAGAGCACCAACAACAAGAATGTTGATGCGACTTGTGGTGGCCATGACAGAGGCAGCGAGAAGGATGGAATAGCGATAGTGCACCTAGAGCTCGCATTGAACTACAGAACAAGAATGTTGATTTGAAATAGATACTCATATGTAGCTGAAGTTGACGAAGCTCCATGCATCAACGAAGATGACGAAGGAGGAGGTCGGAAGAGCGTCGGGTGGAGGAGAATGGATCGTTGGAGGAGGAAGGGTGAGGAGAGTGTTTGGACAGTTATGCCCTTCTTAACCTTACCATGGTTTGAAAATACCATGGTTAAGTTCAACTTATTGACGATTAAAGTAACGGAAGGATACAAATGATAAAACGGTATGAAGACCGGGGTACAACTGATATTCCAAAAGAGGGAGGGGTAAAAGTGATATTACAATATCTCAGAGGGGCACAACTAATAAAAACCCATAATTTTATTAGCTTTCTATTAATATATGCTTGCAATGAAGTATGAAAATTTATATAAATAAAATATTAAAAACTTTATTTTACAAGTCTTCAATGTTGGATAATATATAATTTATTTTAATTTATTATTAATATTTAATTAAAAATATAAGGGGTTTCGGTATATTTTCATTTTATTTCTATCCCGTAGTTTTAATGTAGCCATAATAAGAGATATAGAAGACAAGTATAGTTGACTTGTATTTCGAAGTTTTGGATTATTAAAATCATTTTTAATGATTGATTTTGGTTTTCAACTTATTTAAATTAAAATATCATGAGAATATTTTAATTACTCATAAGAGAAGTGGTAATAAATCACATCCTACAAAATAAATAAATTGAAAGACAAATATAATTATACATGGTAGGAGCCAAACACATGTTTTTTTTCATATTAGCTCCATTTTAAGTGAAATTATCTTTATTGGATAGAGGATTCTATTTCTTATACTTTAGTGTAACTAATTTGAAATTCATATGATTTATATATTCAACCTATAAATTAGACTTTATGCCATTTAGCATTTAAGTTACACACACAGAACACACACATATACAATGTGGATACTAGAAAATATTTTTTATTGACTATTTTTATAAATAAGTTACAAAAAAGTTAAGTTAAAAGGAGTTAAAATAAATTCCATAGAAAAAAGATTCATGTGTTATATACAATATATACAATTGAACAACTAACCCAAACTCACAACTTTTACCCTAGAGTTTTTGTATCATTTTTAATAGTACTAATCACACGTTGAAGTTTAAAGGTGAGTTGCAACTATGAGAATTTGGATTTGGGTTTATTTAAACATCTTATTCTTTATAGAATTTCTATAAATAAATGTAGATATTATGTGATTGATGGTGATTTTTTTAAGAAAATATTTATACATGTTTTATGAATAATTAGGTAAAGGTGTAAAATGTATAACTATTGATCTGGTTGTCATTTTTTTATCAACAATAGTTTTTATTACCTCTCCCTAGTTTTAGTTTGCCCACCAAGGATGTACTCACCTAATCTTTAAATTTAGGATTAGTTTGTATATATTTAGATATTTCAATCCTCTCTTTTTTATGGTTAAAAATGTATTTTTATTTATGATATGAACTTAGTAATATATGAGAACTAATGAAGATTTATTTCTACGTGATTTTAAATAAAAATGAAAGAATAAAAAAGATGAATATATTACTTATCAATCATGGGATATCGATTGCGCACATGAAGACGAGACAAATGTGAGCTTCCTTAATTAAGAAATTGAGTGGAGGAATACCTCCCATTACCGAAGACCCTTCTTTTGCTCTCTTCATCATGAAGTTGTGGGACTTGAATATCTTCAATGGTAGTTCTAGGAGAATGAAGAAGATATTGGTTTAGGATTTTCTCGAGAAAGAAGAAGGAAGATAGGGGGCCTTATGGATAGAATAGTATGAAAATAAGGTGGGAATCTCAAGGTCCATGGGATGTAAACTTGCTCCAATATCATCTGAGATATTTCCCATTCTTGCAACTACTAGTTATTTATTTTCAACGTCTGCACTTCACTAAAACATCCATGATCTTAAGCATGTACCTCAAAATCGCGTGTTTTTGGACTCATTGGAAAGTCCACATCAAGCTGATTATTTTGGATATACTATTGGATGGGTTATATGACTTTGAAGACAGAATAAAATTTCATGGTTTTGCACGTCATGTCCTTGCCTACACGAATCTTGTAGTGAGTGTTTGTATTTCCCTTACTTTCCCTTACTCTGTGCTTGTCTTCGATTTTCCATCTTAGAAGCTCTCTATAAAGATCTACTTATCGAGTTGGGGTTGGAGGTTCATGCTCGCATGAACTCCTTTTTGGGTGCGTATGGTTCGTGGGTTATCTGGGGGAGGATAACCCGTTTTTATGTTTGGATGTTTGGTTGGTGGGTAAGGGTTGGGAGGGTTTGTGTGATGTGATTGTATTGAAATTTGAAAAAGTGAGTAGTTATTATGATATGAGTATATTGGAATTTGAAAAAGTTGGTAATTGTTGTGATACGATTGTATTGAAGTTTGGAATAATCAGTAAAAGTTGAGTATTTTATAATTTTTAGATGATATGATGGTATAATATAATTTTTTTGGTGGAGAAAGAGAGTGGGACCCACTAATGGAGGTAGATATATGGGTTTTGGGGGTAACACATCCAAAGTGGGGGTAACCCCCAACAAAACGACACCTTTATGTGTTCTTACCATCCATCCTTTAATTCTTCAACAATCACTTTTAATGAAGCTCCCTATTTTCATAAGAAATTTCCACGCTTGCTATGCCAATCAACATTCTTTGATTTCTTACTCATGGGATCAATGCTCTTAATAATTAAGGAAATGAAAAGAAAGGAAAAAAAACTTCTAGTTGACCAATAAATTCAAGGGGTTTATGGGGTTTCCTTTGATTTTCTTTACTCTCATTGACTTTCCATATACATGATAACAACCTCGATGAATCGCGACTCTAATCTCATTTTTTAGGTAAGATATGATTATAAGTATTAAAAGGATTTGAAGAATTCGGCATCATACACTTCAAAACGATATGGATGCGGACAACGTATACTAGTTAATCAGATAAATACGGAATGTATGCATATATATATATATTATCTTTAAGTATGGAAATATTTAGATAATGCAATATCTTTTTATCTTAAAATGTTACTTTTGGTTAGATTATTCAATAGTATAATTGAAATAATAATTAGTTTAGGCAATCTATATACATTGTAGATTTGGATGAAAAGGAAGTTGGAATCGAGTTTTGGACAGTAGACAAAAAAATATTTTTATTGTTCGATTTTGTTGCATTACGATTACATGCGCATTTAGATATATGATCCTATGAAATTCAAAATTTAAGAATTTTTATAAGCGTAATTAATTACAAAGGAATTACATAAGTATTAATATTATCGGAAAAATCGGAAGGGTAAAAGTACAGAAAAGCCCCAGAGGAACGCAGATATTGCATCGGAGAATACCTCAAACTGTGATTTCTGCGGGCGAACGCCCACAGGAAACTAAAGCAAAGATTTGGCACATTTCTCTATGATCGTGAAGGGGACATTTGGCACACTTGAACACGTGGCAGATTTACGGATAGACCAACAATATCTATATTTTATTATTATACAACAATGGCTAGACATCCAATTTGGAGGATCGAAATGCTGACTAGAGCCTCATCCGAGTCAAATGGTTATATGCATGTGCACGGAATTGACTTATTTCAAAACGATCAATAGATAAAAGGGATTTTATCACTTGTGCCCCTCCGAGATCTCGCAATATTAGTTATACCTCTATCTTTTTGGTAATATCAGTTGTGCCCCTAATTTCTTGCTCTGTCACCAGTTGTGCCCTTCCGTCAGATTGACCGTCAAACTTAAAATAACCATGATTTATTCAAACCATGGTGTGGTTAAGAAGGGTATTATGATCCATACCCTTCTTCATCTTCTTCCTCCTCCATTTGCTCTTCTTCCTTCTCTTCATAATTTCTCTCTCTTACTAACACCTTCATGCATCCATCGAATCTCTAAAATTTTTATATTTCCACGGACATATCACTCGTTACGGATCAAACGATGAATTTTATTGAATTTTTGGATGATTTTTTATGAATCAATTAGTCAAAAATTTATCAAAATTTAACAAAAAAACACAACTCAGTTCCAGCCACAGGCGGAGGAGGGCGGAAGGGGGGCACGGGGGAGGGGGAGGCGTAGGGAGCGGGGGCGGCGGGGCGACCTGGGGGCAGGGGCGGCGGGGCGACCTGGCGGCGGGGGCGGTGGGGGGAGGTGCGGAGGGCGAGGGCGATGGGGGGAGGGGTGTGGGGGGCGGAGGGGGGATGCGCAGGGGTGAGGGCGACGGGGGGAAGGGCTGTGGGGGCGGAGGTGGGAGGTGCGGGGGTGAGGGCGACGAGGGGAGGCGGTGTGGGGGACGGAGGGGGGGAGGCGCAGGGCTGAGGGCGACGGGGGGAAGGGCTGTGGGGGGTGGTGGTGGGAGGTGCGGGGGTGAGGGCGACGGGGGGAGGCGGTGCGGGCGACGGTGGGGGGAGGCAGGCATGGGCTGACCGAGGGGCGGCAGGGCTAGGGGGCGCGGGGGGAGACCAGGAAGGGGGCTCATGGGTCGCAGGGGAGGAGGGCAGTGGACGCAGGGGTCGTGGGGGCAGTGGGAGGTGCGGTGGGGGAGGGAGCTGCGGTGGGTGGAGGGAGGTGCTGAGAGGCGGAGGCACGGGGGGCGGTGGGAGGTGTGGTGGGGGAGGCAGCTGCGGCGGGTGGAGCGAGGTGCTGGGAGGCGGAGGCGTGAGGGGCGGAGGAGGAGGATGGGGGCGAAGGCGAGGCACGTGGGCGGAGCTGGAGGCTCGGGGGCGGCTGCAGGAGAGCTTCAGGAGGAGGAGGGAGGAGCTGTGGAGGAGGAAGAGAATGCATGAAGAGGAGGAGGAAGAGGAAGAAGATGGGAGAGGAGGAAGAGTACGGAGGAAGAAGACGGGGGTGGAAGATGACTTTTTACTCCATTTTTTTAAATTTAATTCCATCTATGTCCTTGATGTTAACGGCCGTTTGTGTTGGTTATGGACGATCACTAACCCGAGGGGCACAAGTGATAGATTAGCAAGAAGTGAGGGGCACAACTGATATTACCAAAAAGATAGGGGCATAACTGAAATTGTGAGATCTCAGAGGGGCACAAGTGATAAAATCCCTAGAGAAAATCAAGGGGCTTTTTATACACGCACCACTGGAGTTTCAGCAAATACATTTATATCCCTGCCTTTTTTGCCTTCAATTTGTGCACCTACCTTCTTAGGTCATTACAATTAGGGATGCAAACGGTTACAGATATATCTTTATCCCCGTCATCATTCATTTTATTCAGATTTTGACATCCGTATCTCTATCCATTTTAAAATAGATATGGATATTGATATCGTTTTGATATCCATAAACATCTGTACCGTATCCGTATATCTGTTTTCGTATATAAATATAGTCATAGATTTATTTTTTACCATATATAATATAATTCTATACCTTATTTTATCATGTTTGTATAATTTTTATGATGCACACATTTAGTAAATTTATATCATGTATTTTCCATCCAATTCATATATATCTAAGTCGATTCTATAGAGCATTTCTAACATTACTTGTATTCAGTTCCTTTTTACATACGTATCCATTTTTAAGAATATGGTAAGATAGTTTTAATATCTATATCTGCATTCGTATTAAAAAACGGATAAGGATGTGGCAATTCTTATATCTGTATCCGTCTGTTTGCATCCCTAGTTACAATTCTCACCTCAAATAGAAGGTAACTCATAAGCACACTAGAAAGAAAAGAGAAGGTAAAAGAGCAATTTTAGCCTGGATGGTATTTAGGAGGGAGTACAAATAGCAATATAAAAATGTATTCATCCAATGAAATTAACTGACATAATGAATATCTATAATGCGAATAGAAAATATAATTGTATGCTTTCTGAAATTATAAAAATAATTATGCTCTTTAAAAAATTACCTTGTTAGAATTGTCCTCGATGAGATTTCATATTTTGAAATCCTTGAATAAATTCTTCATTGCTAAAATCATATATGTATTGACAGCTAAACTCTTATATTTTAATACAAACTTAATAAAATATAAAATTTCTATACATATATGATAGACGTTTCATACATTCTTAAAAATATATTAAACAAGTGGGCAATTTAATTGAGAATAAAAGATGGGTAAATTTTGCATATCCTATCAATATAGACTACAGATATTTCATTATTAAAAAAAATATGAATGTGTCCAAAGTATCAAATAATGATTCACTATTTATTAATTCAATATTTTCTTTATTTGTACTAATATGTGTGTAGAAAATTGGAAAAAATGTATGGATTGCTAGATATCTTATAAAAAAGAATCTGGATATATTTTAATTTTGATAATTCTCATATATAATCAATAAAAAATTCTAACTTTATATGGGATAATTCTAAACAATAAGTTTATATAATAAATCTAATTTAATCAAGTTTGTTCCATCAAAAAATATTTTTAACATTAGACATTTTCTAATATATCAAAAAAATATTAAAATCAGAAATTCAATGATAATAGAAAAATTATGCAATAGAAAATACCTATCCTTCGAATTTGAATCTTAATAGCAGTAAAAAATTATCCAATTTGATCTATGACTATTAATGAAGCTAAGGGAGGGACGTTGGAGAGAGAAAATGAGGGAGTAAGAGAGAGAGAGTTGGGAGAGAAACAATAGAGAGAGAGCGAAAGTCGGCGAGAGAGAGAGAGAGGGAGAAAGAGTGAGAGAAAAAGAAATTTTAATTTTACGGGAGAGAGAGGGAGAGAGTGCAAGGAGAGATAATTGGGTTTGGAGAGACGAGAGCTGGAGAGGGAGATGACAAGAGGGAGAAGGAGAGAGAGTGCGTGCAAGAGAGAATAGAAAAGGAGATTAGTGAGGGAGTTATGGGAAAGAGAAGAATTGAGGATACTATATTTTAGAGTGAGATTTTTTCAATTATATATGGAATGTATCATTTTTTTTTCAAAAGTTAAGGGGGAGCATTTGCCCCTCCTTAACCCCCTCTCCATCCGTCCTTGACCTCAACATCCTCCAATCCCATCCCCACCACATCACTTCATCTCCTCCAGCCCCAAACCACTGTCCCGATCCCCTCCGATCCCCAGCCTACCGCCTCCCCTTCTTCCTCTACCCCCACCATAAGCTCTCCCCTCCTTCCTATCCCCATCGCCTTCACCTTGAGCTTGCTCCGCCCTGAGATCCTCACCAAGTGCCATCCTACAACCCTTCTTCATCAAATGTCATTAGCTTCATCACAACAATCATCGTTGTTGTCTCGTTACCCACCTCTGTTAGCAATGTGAGCCCGAGGCGAACCATTCCTACAATAAATGTTATTGTAATAAATGATATATCAATAAAAGTTATTGATTTTGTTTCACTCCCTTTCTGATATTGAATGAATGAATGCACTATAAGGTCCCTCTGTACAATAAGGGTTATGTACCATGGCCAACTTGATAATCATACAGGTGTTGATTCATTAAGTGAATCATAGAGGCTGATGCTTGGATGAATATCTAAGGAGTTAGATAGAGGACTCATCAAGCATCATCAATGATTAACAAGTAGTGATCTCCAGTCTGAGTGGGAGATGGCAATCCCATCTCAGTAGACTGATATCTGATCGACCTCTTGATGCAGGTCCTCTGCATAGGAATATTGATTCGGAGGTATCATATTAGTCGAGTCAATGAGTTGACTTGATGAGATCGAGATAACCAAAGACCTCTGATGAATTACTGTCACATCACAGGCAAACATCCTCTGACCAGAGACAGATATATTACTATATGTCTGAGCATGTACATTTGGCAGACCAATAGGTTGATGACCTAATCAAGGTCTATACACCAGCGAGCTGGTGTGCATGTAAGGGCATATGAGTAATATGATCTCTCAAAGGGATCATACAGGTTCACTTGTGAACCGCGAGACATGAGCTCACTCATGAGGTATTGGGATTGACCAAATTCCATGCATGGTCATCATGCTTTATAAGCATGATATGAATTTGAAGGTAAGATATATGCTTTGTGAAAGCATATGATCCGTACCATATCCCAAGGACTAAGATTGAGAAACTTAATGATCAGACTATGAAGATGACAATGTAAAAGTGATCTTTATCTTCATGATGATCATGAGTCTTCCAGTATGCAGGATGTGCAGGTATTGGGAATACCTGAAGGGTGATTTGATCATAAACGATTGTATAACCATGACGCTTCCATTCCGAGGGAGTGATGAAACAGGTCTGGATTTTAGTGACTCCTCTCATCAGAGAAGTGACCTAATCTTAGTCCATTTACTGGACATTGATCTGAATGAGATTCAGATGCAATGAGAAAATTAGGTATACGGTCTTGATTTAATCAAGCATCTATGAGAGGTCCATGGGATCTGGATTTGAGATGTGATCTCAATATCCAAGTCACTATACGTGGAACAATACAATCGCCTTGTCCTTATCTCCAAGTATCTGAGGAGAAATAGCATTGTTCCTAAATGGTTTAACAGCAATTCCATAAGATCTAAGCAAAGAGAAGGTGATAATTAAATGTGATTTAATTATCATGATGTATGAGAAATTATCCAATATAATTAAATGTGATTTAATTATTATGGATAAGAATAATGTGGATAGTAATATCCAATTATTCATAATATATTATAAATGTGATTTATAATATATTAGAGAGAGTTAAATATAATTTATATTAGTAGATTAATTATTAATGTATATTGGATACACATTGTCTAATTAATTGAAAATGTAAATTACATTTTGTTTTGGGTTGTGAATGTGATTCACAATATTCCAATGTCAAGATTGCAATATTCCCAAAATTAATTGAGAATTATTTTTGGTGAATAATTGTTGGAAAATAAGTTGAGAGAAAAACAAGGAGATATGCAATCCCATGGGAATCCATGGGATTGCCCTCCCCATATGGAAAGAGGTGGCGGCACCAATTCCTTTATGGAATTGGTGGCCGTCCACTTCTCCCAATAGGGAAGGTGGCTCTCATTTGTTTTCCCACTCCTTATTTAGTTGGTTTAATTTGGTATTAATATATTTAATTTATCAAATATATTTAATCAAAATTAAATCACAAATTGTTGGCTTTTACCAACAACAATCTTGACCATTGGATTGTCATAAATCAATCTCATCCATTGATTTTATATGACACATGGATTGAGATCCATGGATCCCAAAACCCTATAAATAGAGAGGCATTCTTGGCTCTCTCTTGACACATGCTATTGTAGCAAAACTCTCTCTCTCTTTCTCTCATACTCGACAACCCTCTCTCCCCCTTCTCCTTGGTGGCCGTCCACCTTGGTGGAGAGAATTGTCGTCGCCCGCGCCCTTGTGCTACCGCTTCGACGCTCTGCGGTTCTTCGTCTACTTCGAGTGCTTCGCCTACGATGGAGACGTTCGATCTCGTACGATGAGATCAGGAGCAACCGTGCTTGGATCAACTTCTTGGATTGCGAGGACACCGCGGTTCATCCCCGCGCTCGCAAGCGATCTCTCCGACGATCGGACTTGAGACAGGAGGTCTCTTCTCTTAGAGACTCGATCAACCACACTTCAAGAGGTATTGCATTATACTTGTTGTGGTTATAGATGAAACGATCCGAGAATGGTTCTTAGATCATATGGTTTCATCGAATAAATTTTTAAATTCCGCTGCACCGAACAACTAGTACGACTAGTCGTTCTTTGTCGTATCCGATACGACGCTCATGCTTACGTGATGCGCTTGAGGATCTCCCCATATCCTTCAAGTGGTATCAGAGTCTTAGGTCGACGGTTTCGAATAGTGATTCGCTAACCGAGGACGACTTGGGTTCGTTTAGGTCGCGAAAGTTTTCATCGCATTTGATTTCGCAGATATATTTGATAAATAAATTCGGCACTGTTTAAATTGTTTAAACATGAATTTTATACTTTGATTATGTTCCCCATTAAATAAGGAAAGCACAGGATCTGAGTTTGCGTAAATCGGATTTCGTATGCTCGAGATATGGTCGTTTTAATGAACATGTATGCACTGTTGCGGGAACTGTGAATCTGAACGTGATTAAAATGTTAATTACTGTTTAGACTTGCCTCGAAATGCGTTAAACATCACTTAGGTTCTGTCCTAAATCAAATTAGCAAATTTTAGAAATTGACTTTGCTTAATTTGGATTTAATATGATTGACATATGCTAATTTTAGTAAGTAGGGGTCACTGCTGAAATTGCTTTCCTAATCAAGAACCATGTGATTGTCAATTAACGAAATTAATTGTTAATTTCGAGAAATAATTATGAAAAATATTTGTGAAATATTAGAGAATGATTATTTCCTTAATTGACTTGGCCCCAATCAATTAGATGGTTAGATTTGATCTAAATCATAATTGAAATCACAATCATCAAACTTCTTGCTTGAATAGGATTTGGAATTTGTCTAGCAAATTTCCTTAAAATCAAAATTATTTTGATTACTATATGGTATAATTTCGGTTGAAGAACTGATGATCATCTCAAGTACAAATTAATCAATTTGGCATTATCCTTTCTCGAGGCGGATATTGTGTCTAGTCGGGGATCGCTGGGGTAGCGGGTTGCAACGTATGCGGTCCATCCCACTCCCGCCGGTACTGGCCATGACAACGGGTAGGGCCGGGATAATGTCCGAGGGATTATGATGTATTTTTCTAATTATTAAAATACAAATTAATACGTACTTTGAGAATAATACCATATATATATTCAAGCATAAATTTAAGTTTGATTGATTGAATTGGATTGATAATTAATTTAATATGATTAAGTTAATTATATCCAATTGAGAATACTCTAATATGATTAGAGTTAATAATTCCCTTGGAAGAATTAATTATATGAATGTGGTTCATAGTAATTAATTAAATTTGAATAAGAGGTGGAGGATCACATAAGTGACATCCATGGTCTCCCGTCAAGGCGAAGGGTTTCCGTCGTCAGGGATTGTATATAGGAGACGCCTGTACGAAGTGACAGCTCCTATATACAAGCGCATCTGGATCAGACTCTTTGCTTCTCGAAAGAGTAAGGTCGTATTCGTAGCGACCCCAATATCGTATCCTCATATTATTGGGGCGATATTGGATTGCGTATAGCGAGTTCTAATCCTGTTGACGGTTGGTTCAATTAATGGCATGTCAACATCACCTTAGGGGTGGTGGGCCTGGGTATTAAAGACCGAATTGGGAAATGCAAGTTGGACTTGCAAGGCAGAATGTATTCCCGCTTCTCTTTATTGGAGTTGCAGTTTCTCATATTATTGGGATGTAACAAAGATAAAGAGGAGATCCCAGTTCTTGCTTGAGATATATCGGTAAGTATATCTCCTACTTTGAAAGTGAATAAGGGAATAAACTTTCATAGTTGACATAGCAAGACTAATTTGATTTAAAATGCCTTAATCAAATAAAATAAAATTGAATATATTATATGTTCTAATTTAGTGCATTCTCAATTTCAGAAAATGAAGGCCATGAACCCACTGAGCAGGCTTCTGGAGGTCAACCAATTGACCGGACCAAATTACTCGGATTGGATCCGTAATTTGGAGCTTGTGCTTTCGGCAGAGCGCATCAGCTATGTGCTCTCTGAAAACAAACTTGAAAATCCTAAATCTAAGGAATATAAAGCATATAATGACAAGTATGATGAAGATCATGTCTTGGCTAGATGCTACATCTTGGGTTCTCTCTCCAATGTTCTACAGAAACAACATGTGGAGATGAGTACTTGCTAGGATATCATGCAGAATCTAAAGGATATGTTTGGTGATATCAACCGCACCCAGCGGTACAATGTTATGAAAGAACTGGTTCGCTGCAAGATGCAGGAAGGGACTTCGGTCCGTGAACACGTACTCAATATGTTTGGGTACTTGTCAGAGCTGGAGACTCTGGGGGCGACGATGGATGCAGACATGCAATCCGATTTCATTCTGCTGTCTTTGCCCAAATCTTTTAATAACTTTGTGGTGTCATTCCAGATGAATAAGCTGGAACTGACAAATGCTGGACTTCTTGCTGCATTAAAGTCTGCAGAAGACGTAATGAAGAAAGATGGTCCCACTGGTACTGCAATGGTTGCACAGGTCAAAGGGAAGCGCGGTCGGAAGCAAGGTTCTCGGAAGGGCCCGGCCCAGAAGAGAAAGAAGAAGGGACAAAGTGTTGGCTCATCTTCCAATGCATCCACTTTAATGGCGTCGAAGAAAACCGACGTCTGTCACCACTGCAAGAAGCCGGGGCACTAGAGGCATAATTGCCCGGATTACCTGAAATCGATCGACAAAGGTAAAGCCCCAGCAGGTATGAAATCTACTTTTATCATTGAAACCAGTTTTCTCATCGGACGAGAAGGAAGTTGGGTTGTTGATTCTGGTGCTTCTGTTCATGTATGAAATTTGTTGCATTTGTTTCAGGAAACTAGAAAGCTTGAAGAAGGGGAGATAGTCATTCAGATGGGATCTGATTCAAGTGTTGCAGCAGTCACCGTCGGGACTTGTCGACTATCATTATCTAGTGGTAGAGTCCTAGTACTTAAAGAGTGTCTTTATGAAGCTGAAGTCAGAAGGAATTTAATATCTGTATCTAAACTAGTTAGAAGTGGGTATTCATTCCTGTTCTGTAATAAATTAGTCATAAACCGTTATGATAAATATATTGCAGATGATATTTTGACTTCTAGAGGACTCTATGAATTGTGCATTGATAAATGTGTTATGAATGTTACAAGCACTAATAAAAACCCTAAAAGATCCAAGGAGAATGAAAATCTCTCAAATGAGATTTGGCATCAAAGGCTTCGTCATTTGTCTGTTGATAAGATCAATAGATTAATTAAGGATGGACCTTTAGATTTTCTACAGGTTCAACCTTTGCCTACTTGCAAGAATTGCATTCAAGGAAAAATGACCAGGATGCCTTTTTGTAACAAGGTTACAAGATGTGAAGGTATTATTGACCTAATACATACTGATGTGTGCGGTCCCTTCAGTACCGCGACTCGAAATGGATATCGATATTATTTGACATTTATTGATGACCATTCGCGATACGGGTTTATCTTCCTATTACGTCATAAGTCTGAAACCTTTGAAAAGTTCAAAGAGTTCAAGGTTTTGGTTGAGAACCAAACCAATAGGAAGATTAAACGAATTCGATCTGATCGAGGTGGCGAGTACCTATCAGATGAATTTAAGGAATACCTTAAAGAGAATGGAATTATTTCCAATCTCACTCCTCCTGGAACTCCCCAACTTAATGGTGTTGCTGAAAGACGCAACAGAACCATCATGGATATGGTTCGTTCAATGATGAACAAAGCACATTTACCACTTAGTTTCTGGGGATATGCAGTAGAGACTGCAATATATATCCTGAATAAGATTCCTAGCAAATCTGTACCTAAGACTCCTCATGAGCTCTTGTATGGAACCAAACCTAGTGTTAATCACTTGAGGGTTTGGGGTTGCTTGGTCCATGCAAAGAATGTGGATGCAAGTAAGCTAGAATCTCGCTCTCGTGAGTGCTACTTCATTGGGTATGTTAAAGATGGTATTGGATATCAACTTTATGACCCTGAGACCCAAAAGGTTTTTGTCTCTAGAGATGTGAAATTTCTGGAGGATGATTTCCTTAAAGGTCAAGACAAAAGTGAAGTAGAGGAACTCATTGAGTCCCCTGAGGACTCTGAGCTTCCTGAACCAGAAACTGAAGAAATAAATAAAGATGAAACACCTATACCTCTTCGAAAGAGTTCGAGGGTGGTTGCACCACCTGAAAGGTATGGATTCCATGTGTCAAGTGAAACTGACAATGATCCTACTTCATTTGATGAAGCACTCGCGGATCATGACATGGATAGATGGATGCTAGCAATGAAGTCAGAAATTGACTCCATGCATAAGAATGGTGTATGGACCCTAGAGGATCCACCTAAGGGGGTGAAACCCATTGGGTGCAAATGGATCTTCAAGAGAAAGAGGGGACCTGATGGGAAAGTAGAGACTTTCGAGGCACGGCTCGTAGCCAAGGGCTACACACAGAGAGAAGGCATCGACTACGATGAGACGTTCTCTCCTGTGGCTATGCTTAAATCCATAAGGGCATTGCTAGCTATAGCTGCATATCTTGACTACGACATCTGGCAGATGGACGTCAAGACGGCTTTCCTCAATGAATACCTCGAGGATGATATCTACATGGAGCAGCCCCAGGGCTTCATAACTGAGGATGGCAAAGTATGCAAGCTAAAGAAATCCATCTATGGGCTCAAGCAAGCTTCTGTAGCTGGAACATCAGATTTGACGAAACCATAAAGAGTTATGATTTTGTGCAGAATCCTGATGAACCTTGTGTGTACAAGAAGCTTAGTGGGAGCGCCATTGTGTTCATCGTGCTTTATGTAGATGACATCCTTATCATTGGGAATGATACATGGATGATGACCAGTGTGAAGATTTGGCTGTCCCATACCTTTGAGATGAAAGATCTTGGATAAGCCTCTTACATCTTGGGTCTGAAGCAGTTCAGAAACCGAGAGAAGAGGATATTGGGATTGTCACAACAAGGATACATTAAGAAGATTCTTGAACGATTCCGTATGGATAGTTCCAAGAAAGGATTCCTACTCTTAAGACATGGTATCCACCTGTCTAAAGGAATGTCTCCTCAAACTGTTGAGGAAAAGAAGGCCATGGCTGGATGTCCTTATGCATCAGCCGTAGGAAGCTTAATGTATGCCATGATGTGTACTAGGCCAGATATCTGCCATGCAGTGGGAGTGGTAAGTCGTTACCAATCCTGCTATGGAGAACAACACTGGAATGCAGTAAAGAACATATTCAAATATCTAAGACGGACGCAAGATTACATCTTGGTCTATGAAGATGGTGATCTCCAAGTCTTGGGATATACAGATTCTGACTTCCAATCGGATATTGATGATCGAAAGTCGACATCAGGGTTTGTGTTCCTGTTGAACGGTGGTGCTGTAAGCTGGAGAAGCAAGAAGCAGGACACTACAGCAGATTCAACAACAGAAGCCGAATACATTACCGCATCGGATGCTGCAAAGGAGGCGGTGTGGTTGCGCAAGTTCGTTCAGGAGCTTGGCGTAGTTTCCTCTGATACTCCCATCCCGCTACTCTGTGATAACACGGGAGCCATTGCCCAGGCGAAGGAACCCAGATGGCATCAGAAGAGCAAGCACGTAGAAAGGAAATACCACATCATTCGGGAGATTCAAAAGCGTGGTGACATCATCATCACCAAGGTGGCCTCTGCCGACAACGTTGCTGATCCTCTTACCAAACCTCTGACACAGAAGGTTTTTGACCAGCATGTAATGAGTATGGGTTTAAGGCTTGTTCCTGAATGGTTCTGAGGGCTAGTGGGAGATTGTTAGCAATATAAGCCCGAGGCGAACCATTCCTACAATAAATGTTATTGTAATAAATGATTTATCAATAAAAGTCATTGATTTTGTTTCTCTCCCTTTCTGATATTGAATGAATGAATGCACTATAAGGTCCCTCTGTACAATAAGGGTTATGTACCATGGCCAACTTGATAATCATACAGTTGTTGATTCATTAAGTGAATCATAGAGGCTGATGCTTGGATGAATATCTAAGGAGTTAGATAGAGGACTCATCAAGCATCATCAATGATTAACAAGTAGTGATCTCCAGTCTGAGTGGGAGATGGCAATCCCATCTCAGTAGACTGATATCTGATCGACCTCTTGATGCAGTTCCTCTGCATAGGAATATTGATTCGGAGGTATCAGATTAGTCGAGTCAATGAGTTGACTTGATGAGATCGAGATAACCAAAGTCCTGTGATGAATTACTATCACATCACAGGCAAACATCCTCTGACTAGAGACAGATATATTACTATATGTCTGAGCATGTACATTTGGCAGACCAATAGGTTGATGACCTAATCAAGGTCTATACACCAGCGAGCTGGTGTGCATGTAAGGGCATATGAGTAATATGATCTCTCAAAGGGATCATACAGGTTCACTTGTGAACCGGGAGACATGAGCTCACTCATGAGGTATTGGGATTGACCAAATTCCATGCATGGTCATCATGCTTTATAAGCATGATATGAATTTGAAGGTAAGATATATGCTTTGTGAAAGCATATGATCTGTACCATATCCCAAGGACCAAGATTGAGAAACTTAATGATCAGACTATGAAGATGACAGTGTAAAAGTGATCTTTATCTTCATGATGATCATGAGTCTTCCAGTATGCAGGATGTGCAGGTATTGGGAATACCTGAAGGGTGATTTGATCATAAACGATTGTATAACCATGACGCTTCCATTCCGAGGGAGTGATGAAACAGGTCTGGATTTTAGTGACTCCTCTCATCAGAGAAGTGACCTAATCTTAGTCCATTTACTGGACATTGATATGAATGAGATTCAGATGCAATGAGAAGATTAGGTATACGGTCTTGATTTAATCAAGCATCTATGAGAGGTCCATGGGATCTGGATTTGAGATGTGATCTCAATATCCAAGTCAGTATACGTGGAACAATACAATCGCCCTGCCCTTATCTCCAAGTATCTGAGGAGAAATAGCATTGTTCCTAAATGGTTTAAGAGCAATTCCATAAGATCTAAGCAAAGAGAAGGTGATAATTAAATGTGATTTAATTATCATGATGTATGAGAAATTATCCAATATAATTAAATGTGATTTAATTATTATGGATAAGAATAATGTGGATAGTAATATCCAATTATTCATAATATGTTATAAATGTGATTTATAATATATTAGAGAGAGTTAAATATAATTTATATTAGTAGATTAATTATTAATGTGTATTGGATACACATTGTCTAATTAATTGAAAATGTAAATTACATTTTATTTTGGGTTGTGAATGTGATTCACAATATTCCAATGTCAAGATTGCAATATTCCCAAAATTAATTGAGAATTATTTTTGGTGAATAATTGTTGGAAAATAAGTTGAGAGAAAAACAAGGAGATATGCAATCCCATGGGAATCCATGGGATTGCCCTCCCCATATGGAAAGAGGTGGCGGCACCAATTCCTTTATGGAATTGGTGGCCATCCACTTCTCCCAATAGGGAAGGTGGCTCTCATTTGTTTTTCCACTCCTTATTTAGTTGGTTTAATTTGGTATTAATATATATTTGATTTATCAAATATATTTAATCAAAATTAAATCACAAGTTGTTGGATTTTACCAACAACAATCTTGACCATTGGATTGTCATAAATCAATCTCATCCATTGATTTTATATGACACATGGATTGAGATCCATGGATCCCAAAACCCTATAAATAGAGAGGCATTCTTGGCTCTCTCTTGACACATGCTATTGTAGCAAAACTCTCTCTCTTTCTCTCATACTCGACAGCCCCTCTCTCCCCCTTCTCCTTGGTGGCCGTCCACCTTGGTGGAGAGAATCGTCATCGCCCGCGCCCTCATGCTACCGCTTCGACGCTCTGCGATTCTTCGTCTACTTCGAGTGCTTCGCCTACGAAGGAGACGTTCGATCTCGTGCGACGAGATCAGGAGCAACCGTGCTTGGATCAACTTCTTGGATTGCGAGGACACCGCGGTTCATCCCTGCGCTCGCAAGCGATCTCTCCGACGATCAGACTTGAGACAGGAGGTCTCTTCTCTTAGAGACTCGATCATCCACGCTTCAAGAGGTATTGCATTATACTTGTTGTGGTTATAGATGAAACGATCCGAGAATGCTTCTCGGATCATATGGTTTCATCGAATAAATTTTTAAATTCCGCTGCACCGAACAACTAGTACGACTAGTCGTTCTTTGTCGTATCCGATACGACGCTCACGCTTCCGTGATGCGCTTGAGGATCTCCCCATATCCTTCAACCTCCACTATCTCGTTCATCTGCTATGTCCAATGCTGCCATTGTTAAAATGTTTCCGCAATAGACACCCACCTCAACCCCCTATGGATGCACAAAAGGTGGGCTCGATAGGGTAGTCATCGACTCCTTCATGACGATGCTCTACTCCGACCTAGACCTGGCCAACGGGCTGGGACCCGCCCGCCCAGCTCACCCAGCTCGCTCATCGACCGAGCTTAGACTAGGAGAGTTGAGGTATGGGTCGACCCGATCTGGCCCGCCAAAAATAAAAAAATATACATGCAGAAGCTGATGTGACATTTATTATTATGATAAACTTTAAGTTTTTGAAATTTGATGTTAGTTTACGTAAAATTCAATAGTTTACATGTCAAGTAATATACAAACTACTTATATTAGTTATATAAAGTATAAATGATGGTAATAAAATCATTTATGTTTATTAAATAACATTAAAAGTCAATAACAATAAAATAAAATGAGTCATGGGCCGACCTATGACGGACTTTGAACAAAGATTTTAGAACCTCGGCCCCTTTGGCCCGACCCATGGGCCAAGTCCGACACGTATTTTGGCCTAGTCTACCTCTGACGTGTAGGGACGTAAATATATTTTTCCTTAACTATACATTAGTCTAGACAAACTATGATTTGGTTATTTTAATAGACGATCAATAAAGGGAAGTATACAATTATTAACGGTGCAAGAAGGTAGGGGAAAAAGTATTATTGTAAAGAAGGTACATACAAAGCTATATTTCCTGAGGTCCAGCGGAGGCACAAGTGTAAAAATCCTTAGAATTAATGCTTACATAATTTTGGACTTGACTAGATCAGCCATGCTTTATGTATTTTCTGAAAAGTTTCACCGATTACATGGAGATAGTACCCATTCACTCTCTCGACGAATAATAAATGTGTAATAAAGCGATGCACAACAACAAATTATCTTACTAGCGATGAATTATGGCAAAGAAAGATCTTAGCTGCGGATTGTTTCTTTTGCAACAAAACTTTTGATTACCACCAAATAAGAGATATTTTATGTGTCGATTTGTTAGGCATTATATTATATGCAACATATTTTCTGTTGCCAAAGTAGTAACAATGAATACGATGTTACTACAGATTTTTGACTATCCTGCTTTTGGTAACATATTTTGTAAGATGTTTAAACCATTGCAAATCAAAAATTTGTTACCGCAATTATAAAAATTTAATGCCCCAGATCGTGGCTACAATATTTCTTTAAATATTTATATAATTATATATTTGACTAGAACCCCTCTAATGGTCTGGTGGTAGAAGCAGTGGCTCCCACTTTAAAGGACGAGGGTTCGAATCCTACTAGTGGAAAAAAAATTACATATTTGACTCTATTATTACTTTACTTTATTTATTATTAAAAAAATATTTGCATCAGTATCTTAAGCTAATTAAACTTATATTCAATTTATTTTTTTTGAAAAGTTTTCGTTGCTACAATGTCTATGCAACTTGTGGAGACAGAAATTCCATTGTCAAAAGGTAAACGTTCTCGACACAAAAGAGTTATTTTGTAGGGTGAGATAATATAGAAAGAAGTCTATTCCATACTTTTTAAGTGTTTTTTAAGATTTTGTTTTGACGAGTTAAGTCTGAATTAATTATTTTGTTTGTTCGTTCTTGAAAATATGGAGCAAATAAAGGTTATCTCATGGTTTCTCTTCAAACTTTATATGAACTGTTAATCGAGTTTATTAAAACTTGATTATCATGATATATATATATATATATAGTTGATCTTATGAGAGCTAAAAGTTGTGAAAACATGAGATGAGAACAGTGAATCTGTATCACTAAATTCTGCTAAAAATTATTTCAAGGTCCAAGCACTCCCTCCCTAATCAATCATCACTCAAGGCATGGTTTGCATACTTTTATTTCATTGATCGATGTTATTTCTACAACCATCAATCAACAAACACTATCTTGGCGTCTTGTATTTCCATCACTTCCACTGCTACCACTATATATCACTCCACATCACCACCATAGTCAAATCCCCCCACAACCACCATTTTTTAGATGCAAACTAGATGTCATGAAATACCAAATAGAAGAAATACTAAACATTTCAATATTTTATTATTGTGTGCCTTTTAGAAAAATATGTATGTCAACATCTAAATTTTTTTTACGTCACTACAAGAAAAATGAGTTATGGTCACAGAATGTGGCTACGGAAACTTGTGGCCACGATAATTCCGTAGACGCTAGTTTCTGGTAGCTACAATTCTGTGGCCAAAGTCTTCATAAAGAGATGTGGCCACGACAAGTTCTGTGGTCACTTGTAGTGGCCAAGATATATTCGTGGTTAGATAACTCTCACGACGGGACTTGTAGCTACGACTACTAGCCACGACGTGTTGTGGCCAGAGCTCTATTCTGTGGTCACAAACCCCACATCCGTGAGCATAATTCTGTAGCCACAACTTATTTTCCTTATAGTGCGTAAGCATGTCTACGAAGAGAAATTCCGCTTGTCACTGTTTTAGATATTAATTTCTCCTTTAAATACAAGTTAGAAGTGTAATTTTGCATCTAAATTGTAACTATTTTATCAATGTTAAGCATGGATTTCTGTGCATCACTTATGTATACTATAACATAAGTATGTTATGTTATGTATCAGTGTGTATGTTTTATGTATGCGTTTTATGTATGCATATTATATATCTGCATGCAGGTGTTATGTAAGTTTGTGTGTATTATATAAGTGTGTGCGTTGTATATGTATGTATGTAAATATGTGTGTGGTATTTGTGTATATAAATGTATGCATGCTTGTATTATGTAAGTATATAAATGTGTCCATGATTATATATATGCATGCGTGTTAGTATATTTATAAGTACGTAAATGTGTGTGTATGTGATGTAAGTAAATGTTTGTATATTTATGTACTTATATGTATGTGTGTAAATTTATGTAAATGTGTGTGCATGTGTTATGTAAGTACACACATGTGTGTAACAGTATATGTATGTTATATGTATGTATTCATGTATTTAACGTCTCTAAAATTTGACTTCTCTAAAAAATTGTAGAACCCACTTCAGTATGGACTCAAAAGAAGTGTCACGTTGCATGCTTTCCAACAAGATCAAAAACACACAATTCTGAGTCCAATTAGAGTGTTATGACCATTTTAGTAAGGTATTTTTACCCCCATAATCCTCTATACTTCTATAATTATGCTTTAAACACTATATAATTCCGATTACACGGTAAACCCTGAATAATGATTTTCATTTACACGATCATGTAAATTACCCCAAGAACCCTCATGAGCTTCCAACAGATTAATTAACTGCAGGGTTCATGGGGTAAGAGTTGGCAAATTTACGAAGCAAAGGGGAGAATTAGGTTGTTTCAAAGGACATGGAGGTAATTGGTAAAATTTATAGAGTCTGCCAGGTAAAAATCCCTTGTTAGTTAATTTAATTCATTAACTCAACCACATCCTTAGGTTAATCTTACCAGATTAAGTCTTGATATTTATTTTATTTATTTATTTTATTGCGTTCCCTTACCCGATCCTCTTCCTCCCCTGACCCGAGTCCCACCCTCCTCCTCCCATAGCGCCTCCCCTCCCTCAATCCCTCTGTCGTCGACACTACCATCATTGCATCTTGCCACTCCACCATCATCTTCATCTGTTTGCAAAAAGATTGGGGATTTTATATATACACCCACTTTCATCATTAAATGTTATTTTAATATTTTATTTTTTTGGCAGACAAAAAGAACCCATCGTTACATGTTTCATCTACCACAGTTGGAAGTGCTTCACGTACATGGAATCCTTCGCCGAACGTTGGGCAGCACTACACCTTCTTCCCAACTCCTCGTCTTCCTCATGGGCACCGCTACAACACGATACACTTACTTCCCAACGCACATTAACACCTCGATTTCAAGCAACGTGCCGCGAAGGCTCCGCAAAATCATCGCAATCTATTATAGGAAGGGGGAGATCACCCGCACCTATTCAACAACGTCATCACCGGGTGTAAACGGACCGAACCTGAGCGAACCTATATTTTTTAGGTTCGGTTCATTTATTTAATCTAGCCTAAACTTGTGTTCAGGTTCGGTTCATTTATTTTCGAATCGAATCCGAATCGAACCTCTTTTTAAACGAATCGAACCTAAGCGAATATCAAACTTAAGAATTTAGAAGGAGTGAAAAGAAGAGAAATGGAAATATATATGTGTTTATAATTAGAATAAATATTCATTTAATTTTTTTCTTTATCTAACTCATCTTCATCTTTTGAAAAACATAGATTAATATTGATTCATCTCTTTGAAAAAAGTATAATTATAATATATTTTTACATCTGTTCCGATGGGGATAAGGAATAAGAATAATACGGAGATATTCGATAAGTAAGGTTTATACTTGTTCTGTTGATTTGAAGATAAAGAAGGGAAAAGTACTAGACACATAGATGATGGATGTTGTAAACATGATGTGACTATTTATTTTTGAACAGTTTATACCGAGATAAAATCTACTTATCCCGTAAATATCCAGTTATCTCTAGACAAAATTCACTTATCCTGGGACAAAATTGACTTATCTCAAAATATGGTCCACTTATACGGATACAGATTTGTAAATATGTATATGTGCATGTTTATCGAGCTTTTAACGAATCGAACTTGAGCGAACCTATGATTTTTAGGTTCGGTTCGTTTATTTAATCGAGCCTAAACTTGTGTTCAGGTTCGGTTCGTTTATTTCCGAACCGAATCTGAATCGAACTTTTAGCGAGCCGGACCTGAGCGAATATCGAACTCGAGAATTTTCTCACAGCCCTAATCACCATCGGGTTCTCCTCGAACAGTGGACGAGGTGATGAGTGGTCAGGTGCTGGCTGTTAGCCTTGTCAACATCTTCACTACATGCTTACTCATCTTCTGTGCAGTCTTCTTTGCATCTTTCTTCGACTTTCTCCTTCTTTGGCTCTTCTTTCTTCTCCTCTCGCGCCTCGATGGAGACTATTTGGGAGTGGCACACCTTCCGTAGCTTATTAGTATCATCATTTACACCAACATCATCAACTTTAGTAAGCTTATTTGATATGCCATCGACAATCATCGTTGTTTTTTAACCGACATGTTTAATGATAAGAGCTTGTATAAATCACAGTCGTCATGATGGCAAACCAATTGTTCTGAACACGTGCAGTTGTATTGGACTTGGATGAGCAGCCGTTAAACGTGGTGGCGATGCTTGATCGTCGAAACTGTAGCACTACATGCACCATTGAGTGGAAAAATTATAACATCACAAATGTTAACTTTTCAATTTCTTTTTATTTTTTTCATGCTAATGACTTTTGCATTTCTCTCCACAAATTTGATTTGCTACTGACGATCATCATTAATTGGTAATCGACACGTGTAATGAAAAGAGTTTGTACAAACCCCATGTGTGATGATGACATCCCGAACGTTTTCTGAGCATGTGCAATTGTATTGGACTTGGATGAGTAACCGCTAAAAGCGACGAGGCTTGATCGTCGAAACTATAGCACTGTACGAACCGTTGACTGGGGACGGGGCAGAAAATTACAACATCGCAATTTTTCATATTTTCTTTCTTTACTTCATTTCTTGTACACGTCATCTAAGTACATAGATTGACATGATTTTATTTCGGCAATGTGTATTTAATGAAATTTATTGAGATTACCTATCCAGATTAATAAACCATGGAAATTCGCATACGAGAAGACTACCTACCAAGGGCATTCCATGATATGGATATGTTCTCAGATCGCGCATGAGACCATGATCGATGTTATTATTGTCCTGAGGATGCTTTGCTAGTTTTTTAGGATTCATGTAAGTTCGACGACGTAGAAGATCAGCTTTATTACATGTTTCCTTGAGACAAACATTCCACATCTTTAGTCAATTCATGTACGCCTTACATTACTTCTTATTACCGCCGCCTATCAATTTCATATTCAACAGCGACCTTGCAATTTCAAGGCAAAAGCTTCCTCCTTTCCCCCAACTATATGATCACTGACCACTGAGAAAGCGTTCTTGACTGGCATTATAAACGTCCTTGAGGTTTGCGAAAATTGTCGGTCTGAGTTTGAAAAAGACAAGAAACGACTGCTCAGAGAGAAGGATAGACTGATCCTACATCTAACGTACAAATCAACATCAGAACACATTGGCCCTTTTTGGGTAGGAGGTTAACCCCTCAAAATCCATTCTTTCTCTTTCATATGGGGCCCACTTTTCCGCTCTTTTTTTAATACATTAAATAAATTACTTCTCTTTCATTCATTATCAAAAAATAATATATTATACCATCATATCATCTAAAAATTATAAACTAAATTTTTATTCACTTTTTGAAACTTCAATACAGTCACATCACAATAACTACTCACTTTTCCAAACTTCAATACAATCATATCACAACAACTCCACTTAACCCCTAACCCTCTATCCAAACACCAAAACATAAAAAACGTATTACCCTCCCCCAGTTTAACCCGACAACCAAACACACCCGTTACGAACGACGAACCACTGTGTGATAAACATGTTGTTACATAAATTTTACATATATGCTGTTGTGGTCAGTGGTGTCCTATCACAATTATTTTTTCTATGGGTATTTACGACCACTTTCTGTATTCAATCAAGTGTATCATTATTAGGGGTATTTATGACCACTTCCTCTATTCAATCAAGTGTATCATTATTAAAATGCTTGCTTTAACTCCTACTTTGTAAAAGAATTTATTGTTGAAAAAGCCGACAATAGCATACATACAAAAATCCGATTAACCACAGATTTCCGGAACAGATTTTCATATGTATGAATCCAGGTTAACAATGATAAGAGAAATATCAGAGCCACAGCTCTGCCTCAAAAGTAGACCGAGCCAAAATGGTCTGTTTCACAGACCTCCAGGAGACTGCATCGCCTCCAAGGGTAAATACATACCCAGTCACACCGTTACTCCCGGAGTCCTCCATTTGACCTATCCAACTTGCATCACTATATCCTTCTAAGACAGGAGGATATTTACCATAATGCAGTCCAAGAAGTGTAGTACCCTTAAGGAATTTCAACACTCGATCCAAGGCCTCCCAATGAGTACGGTCAGGACAACTCGTATATCTACTTAACTTTGCGACCGTGAATGAAATATCAGGTCGAGTACAGTTCGCAAGATACATCAAGTTTCCTATAATCTGGGAATAACGTAGCTGTGCTACAGGTACTCCACTCTTGTTCTTGCAGAGGGGTTTAGATGAATCATAAGGAGTGCATACAGATTTACAGCTCTGATAGCCAAATTTTTCAAGAACCTTCTCAGTATAATGTGACTGAGACACAGCTATCCCATTAGTAGATCTAATCAGTTTGAGCCCCAAAATCACATTAGCAACTCCTAAGTCCTTCATCTCAAACTTACTGCTCAAGAACCTCTTGGTTTCTTCCACTATCCTTAAATTTGATCCAAATATCAAAATATCATCTACATATAGGTATAAGACAACAAACATATCACCTTTAATCATAGAGTACACACATTTATCGGATTCATGAACAATAAAGCCATAAGACTGAATAGTCTTATCAAACTTGTCAAGCCACTGTTTCGGAGCTTGTTTTAATCCATAAAGAGATTTTACAAGCTTACAGACCTTTCTTTCATTACCAGATGCTACGAATCCCTCAGGTTGGTCCATATAGATCTCCTCCTCAAGATCGTCATATAAGAAAGCAGTCTTCACATCCATTTGATGAATTGTGAGATCATGTATGGAGGCCAACGCAATGAGCATCCAAATCGTAGTCATTCTAGTTACAGGAGAATATGTATCAAAATAATCAATACCCTCTTTCTGTTTGAAACCTTTGGCTACAAGTCTTGCCTTGTATTTTTCTATGGATCCGTCCGGTCTAAGTTTTCTTCTGAATACCCATTTGCTTCCTCTGGTGGAACACCCATGAGGTAGATCGACCAATTCCCACGTGCCATTTGAAATGATCGAATCCATTTCAGATTTAATGGCGTCCTTCCAATACCTTGCTTCAGAAGAAGCCATCACATCCTTGTATGTGGGAGGATCACCCTCGATTTGGTAGGAGACAAAGTCGCTACCTAAATCCTTGGCAATCCTAGGTCTCTTACTTCGTCTAGGTTCAACATCCTCCAAATATTCATTGGGTTCAGAAGAGCTAGACCCCACATTTGACATCTTTTCTATTTGTTGTGGAATAGAAGCAGATGTTGAGGCTACGTCACTGGTCAGATTTTCAGGAATCTCTTTTTTCATTGGAAAAATATCCTCGAAAAATGTAGCATCACGAAGTTCAACAATAGTATTAGTATCTATGTCTGTGATCTCAGACCGAACTACTAAGAATCGATAGGCATAACTATTTTCCAGATACCCCAAGAAGACCAAGTCAACTATTTTGGGTCCAAGCTTCTTTCTCTTGTGTTCTGGGACTAAGACCTTAGCCAGGCATCCCCACACCTTAAGATATTTTAGGTTGGCTTCCTATTTCTCCAAAGTTCAAATGAACTCTTATCTTTATGCCTTAAGGGAACTCTATTCAGAATATGGCAGGCCGTATTCAAAGCTTCCCCTCACATGTAAGATGGTAGCCCAGAACTTTGTAAAAATACATTGACCATATCAGTTAGGGTCCTATTCTTTTGTTCTGCTATTCCATTGGACTGTGGTGAATATGGTGCAGTGACCTCATGAACTATGCCAAATAGTTTGCATTGTTCATCAAATATCTTAGATGTGTATTCACCACCCCTATCTGACCTTAGACGTTTAATTACTTTTTCGACTTGTGTTTCTGCTTCATTCTTAAAAATAAGAAATTTTTCTAAGGCTTCATCCTTAGTTTTAAGCAGATAAACATAACAGTATCTACTGCTATCATCTATGAAGGTGATAAAATATCTTTTGTTATCTCTAGTCATCACACCACCAAACTCACAAATATCAGAATGAACTAAGTCTAGAATTTCAGTTTCCCTATTCACAGAATGAAAAGGCTTTCTAGGCAACTTAGCTTGAGCACACATTTCACATTTGGTGAGTTTGTCTGTAGTATGATTAGGAATCATGTCAAGTTTCATCATTCTTTTCATGGAATTGAAATTCACATGTCCTAGCCTAGCATGCCATAAATCAGTAGATTCAATATTTGCAATAACATAAGTAGAAGAATTAAAACCAAAAATATTATTAACTGAACTATCAATGTCACATCTTATTCTAAATAAAAGATCATGATAAGCCAAATATCCTTTTCCAAAGAAAACACCATGTCTTAGAAAAACTACTTTATTACATTTAAAGTCTAATTGAAAACCCTCTCTAACTAATAAAGAACCAGACAAGACATTCTTCTTAATATCAGGAACGTGCATCACCCTGCGCAAAGTCCAAACTCGTTCAGTTGAGAATCTCAGCTCGACTTGTCCGGACCCAAGCACCTTGGCTGCAGATCTGTTCCCCATCATTACTGTACCACCGGCTGAAGCCTGATAAGACACAAAGAATGTTCTATCAGTACAAATGTGGACATTTACACCTGTATCAACAAGCCACTCATTAGGCTCGTTTACAGAGTAGAGTTCAGGGTTCACTGAGACATACCCCTCACCGGACCCGCCTCCCTCAGTCAGCACAAGAGCCTGAGGAACGACATCCGTAGACTTCTGTTGGATCTTCAGAGAAGGACAATCCTTCTTCCAATGTCCAACCTGTCCACACTGCCAGCAAGGTTTGTTCTTTGGTTTTTCTGGATTTTTCCCTTAGCTTTCAGTTTCTTATTTTTCCCTTTAACAATGTTTCCCTTTGAGGTTATGACATCGACTTTAGGGTTCACGTCTACAGACATCACATGTTTTTGTTTCCTATGCTCCTCTTCAATGGCTATCGAGACCATCAGATCATCTAGAGAAATTTTCCCCTTCCTGTGCTTTAGGGACATCCCAAAATCTTCCCAGGACTTGGAAAATTTCTCAATGATCGACATGACCTGGAACTTTTCGGGAAGTTTCATTTCTGCCTCGGTTAACCCATGAAGCAACAACAAAAACTCATGAGCCTGTTCCGAAACCGATTTGCCCTCAGTCATCTGAAATTTCAGGAACTTGGATACTGAGTATTTTTCAATACCCAGATCCTCTGTGTTGTATTTCTTATCCAGTTCCTCCCACAAATCCTTGGTGGTTTTGGTAGATGTGCCATAGACATCGAACAGAACGTTCGATAGTGCAGTGAGAATGCACCCATGACACAGACAATCATGTTCTTTCCACGCATCCACCATCTTAACCGTCTCAGGATCCGGATTTTGTTCAGATAACTTAGGGCAATCGGTTTCCAGAACCGAAATCAGGCCAATCGTGGTCAGCCAGATTTTCATGCGTTGTTGCCAACGCTTGAAATTCTGACCCCCGAATTTCTCTGGCATGCCAGTGAAATCCACACGAGACCGAAACCTCAAATCTGATATTTTTCTTATCACGTTATAACGCTGTCTCTCTAAGATTGTTGAAAAAGCCGACAATAGCATAACACAAAAATCCGATTAACCACAGATTTCCAGAACAAATTTTCATATGTATGAATCCATGTTAACAATGATAAGAGAAACCACGCCGCAGCCACGCCGTGCCCGAGCCTGAGCCCGGCCCGGCGCGGCGCGGCACGTGCGCGCGGCGCGCGCGTGCGTGCGCGTGTGTGTTGTGGTCTAAGGTCCTCTCTAGTCTATTTCCAGACTAGTCTCAGGACTTCCCACATATAAACCAAGTCTCAGTTTTATCTCTCCACGATGTGGGACTAAACAGCACCCCACAGGGTTGAAATATTGAATTCCAGGAATTGAGATACATCGATACAACTTGATATTGACCATCAAATTGTATCAAACTATCCCAATACAGTTAATTCCAACATTTATTTCCACGCATAGTTTCACTGTCAAGACCTGTAACGTCAGAAATGGACGGTGTCCTTATTGAACTTGTGGATCGAGTAACACATGGTGGAGAGTACGAAGCAGTAAAAGTTACGATTAGCAATTCAGACAAGATTGTAGAGCTTTTAAATTAGAGATTTAGACTCGAATATCCGCTCCACTGGGTAGCCAAGAGAAGGAGGCATTTAGAGGGACATTTTATGAAGATCAATTTTTTTATATCAAGTGAGGCGTGGTTGTGGGATGAACGTATGCAAGTATATCACAGCTGACGACCTCGACTTGTGGGAGTCGATAAGTTTCAATTTTTAAAGTTGATATATTGGAATAAAGAGTTAACTTTTTATAATGTGAATTTTCTTTGTTATTCTTTATAGGTAGGTGTATATAGGCAGATCTGAAAGATCATCAATTTCCATTATTCCAGCTTGCGGGTGAGGAAGACATATAAGAGGCAGAGGGCGATGAGAGGGCCAGGAAGAGAAGGGCAAGGAGGAGGAGGGAGCCAAGGGAAACGAGGGAGGGCGAGGACATAGGTGAAGGGGAGGGCATTGAGGAGGAGGCGGAGGTGGTGGCAGGGTCTAGAGGAGGAGGTCAAGGGCGTAGACGAGGGAGAGGGTAGCATGAGGGTTTGGAGGAGGAGGGCGATGGGGAGGGTGTCGGGAGAAAGAAGAAGGTGACGGGAGGGCCTGAAGGAGGAGGCGATGGGGATGACGTCAGGGAGGAGGCAGAATGTGGTGGGACGGTCTGGAGGAGGAGGGCATCAGGGAGGAAGTAGAGGGAAGTGGGATGGCCTGGAGGAGGAGGGCGAGGGGGAGGGCATCAGGGAGGAGGCGGAGGGTGGTGGGAGGGCCTGTAGGAGGAGGGCGAGGGGGAGGGCGTCGGGGAGGATGTGGAGGATGATGCGAGGGCCTGGAAGAGGAGGGCAATGTGGGAGGGCTTCGGGGAGGAGGCAGAGGACGGTGGGAGGGCCTGGAGGAGGAAGGCGACGAGGGAGGTCATCTGGGAGGAGGCGGAGGGCAGCAAGAGTGCCTGGAGAAAGAGGGAGGGGAGGTTTAGGGCTGAGTTTTTTGAGTAAAGTTAATAAAATAATAAATATTATTGCTAGAAATTCGTGATTATCCATAGTTACGTATATAATTACGAAATTACTAAGGCTTATTGTATAAGCATCTCGAACAAAATTTAGTCACACATGCAGGCCCATAAAAAACCCAGCACATAAATTGACACGGCCCATAACGTGGCCTTTCCATAGGGGGCCTAGTGCAAGTGGGACCCGCCCATAAATAAACCCAGCCCACGACTACAGCATAAAAACGAATTAGGTATTTCTTGGAATACAAAGTTAAGTATGCCACCAAATTTAAATCTCTGTTAATTTCCAGAATATTCTTGTAATTATTCAAAAAATAGCCAAATCGAGAGGAAAAAATAGCAGCATCATGCAATTCTCCTTCCATCTCGAATTCACCATCAAGTTCAATTACATACTCTACTTCCCTCGTCAAAGCTTATAAGTTCCTAGTTGCGACGTATAATTATCAAAATGTTCATGTGTTAGACCTTTATTATAGAAAGTTTGTTTTTAATATCAGACATCTGCATGAATATTCGATATCGTGGATATTTTGTATGTGCTAGTTTAATATCCATGCTTAAATTATCGATATTGATTTTGTATCCATATCCTTATCTATATTGTGAGTGTATACACTTTCAATTGTATGTTTTTTTTAAAATGGAATCATAGCATTTGGATTAGAAAAAAGGAAAAGAGATACGACACCCGCATTTCTATTTGTATCCGACTATTATCATCCCTGATGGCTGGAACGGCAAGAACCCTCGATAGCTTGCGGCAGTGGCATCGTTGTTTGGTAGAGAAGAGAATACGAGAAGAACTCATAAGAGATTATAAAGATGAGGTTACTATGGAGTTCTACTGTCAAAGTGTTTGGTCATATATCCTTAACTCTCAGAAGAAAAAGTGCCGAGATATCGAATACAAGTGCATCGGCGATCCATCTCAATAACTTGCACACCACAACGATGGAACTAGGTAAAGATCCATGTGCTTGTGTGTTTGCTTGTTCAGATCTCTCCGGCCTCTCGATCTGATGCACGGATTCCTTTCAAGTAACCACCGCTCCACCATTGAGGCGAACACGATTCCCATACTAGGACAAGCAGATGATCCCTTTTAGTTTTAGCTCTCGCTTTCCTGGAGATATATTGTTTCGAAAGATGATCACAATAATATGAACGGAGATTTTCGCATCATCTTAACTTTTCTTTTCACTCCCCACCCGAAAGGAGGGAGGGGAGGGCCTTTCACCTCTCGTTTTGTTCGTGCATGGAATTGGAATCCCTAATTAATTAATTAATTAATTAATTAACTAACAAAGACAACTAGTAAGTATTATTTGGCAGATGCCCATTTGCTCAAGTTGTTCCTTCACCTTTCCGATATCCAGAAGGCCAACTCCTAACGAGTATTGAATAAAATAATAATAAGAAGAATATGATTAATTAATTAATTAATTAATTAATTAATTAATTAATTAGGTGTAAGACCAAGTTCACAGAAGGAAGAGAATAAACCGATGCCCTTTCTATTGGTAATAAAAATATATATAATCCAATGACAAAAGAATATACGTTTTCCGGATTAATAGGATGTTATTCAATTGGGTTATAGACCATATCACGGATAACTAACCAACTATAAATCAACATCTGGGCACAAATAATAATAACTGTAAATTTGTTGGGTGCTAATAATTACGATAAAATCCAGAAAGCGCATGTTAGAGGACGAGAAGACGATTGACACTGATATAATTGATAAGATGATTGACATTATTCTTTTCAGTTATATTTTTTCTCTAGTCTCTAACATATTTTTTCTCTAGGCTCACCTGTTAGTCCAGGCTTGGGATAATAAATTTGAAAAATGGCCCGACCCGACCCATTCTTTGGACCGTCCATCAAAAGGGCAGGGCCATGGACATATACCAAAAAGTCCAACCCGACCTAGAAATATAATAATATGTATTAAAATTAGATTATATATATATATATATATATTGTAATATACTTCAAGTTACATTATCGATTACTTGTGGTCACGATGCTGTATTTTGACTACATTGGAACTACAATACGAGCATACTACGACTACATTTGTACTTGCATTTAGCTCTGATTCTTGTAGTATGTATATAACTTTAAAAAGTATTTTTAATCTCTATAAAAAATAAAAAAAAATAGGAAAACAATGATTTAAACTTGGCCAGTTGGCCGGAATAACATAAAACCAGGGTGAGCGTAGGTCTTGAACTATGGCTCATGGGCAGACCAAGCCCGTAGTTTGGTAATGTCTTCGACTCATTAAAAAGACATTCAATTCTTTTTATTCTACAAGATATCAGAGCATCAATCTCTGGTGCCCTAGGAACAACCCCCTCCCCCTCCCCACCTTTAGACTCTTTCTAGGTCCTAGTCTCGCGCTCCTGACTTTGCTCACGCAACTGCTTGTGGCCCTCCCTGACCTCACTCACGTCCAGCCTCTCATGCCCCTGATCCCGTGCACACCCTACTATGCATGAGCAATCCCTTGCACATTGACGAATTCAAAAATACCCTGCTTACTCTGCGTGGATTATAGTTTAATTTTGGCATTTCGTTGTAGGCGGGAATTCAAAATCAGTCATGAAATAACCACAATAATTTAGTCAATTTTATTCGGTGTTCTTTTGTGTTTATTTTACTTGGGCATATCCCAAGGTCGAACTCAAGGACGCAAAGGAACAACCTAGAATTTTGTCTATCAAAGTTCATGCACGATTTTCAAGATGGTATTTTTTTGTATTTTTTAATGCAATTTTGGGATGCAAATGTAAATGCGGCCAATTTTAGGACTAAAATATAAAAATCAATCGAACGATGTCAAAAAATAATGAAATTTGGCAAGATGTCAATTGTGATGAAATGAATGTACTTTAATTTTTTTGGATATTTTGGATGCAAGATAAATATTTTATGAATTTTTGATTGCAAATGATGTGAATTTCAATATTTAATTATAATAAATAATAAGTCTATTTATTTTCAAAGGATAAAGTTATCCAAGATCTATCACTAGGTGATTGATCTCAGAAAAATCTTAAATATTAAAAATACGAGATTTAATACCTATTAAAAATTAAAGATTGAAATATACAAAATGTTTTTTATAGTGCAAATCATGGATGCAAAACTTCATTATCAGCCAATCGAATCGATTCTATAATTGAGACTTCTTCTGTTAAGTCTATTCATTCATGTGTCGGTGTGAATGCTTCATCTATGCCATCTTCCTGATTAGTGTAATCATTAGAGATATAACCTCAAGAATTTATCTTCACAACAGTTACTGTTTCAACGCTCTTTCTCTTCTTTGATATTTGTGGGAGATAACATACTTGATCTGCTTGAGATGCTAAGACGAATGGTTCAAATCTGCGTATAAATTTTCTTTGTACCACGTCGACAATGTTATTTCTTCTATCGAGTGCTACACCTCCATTGGGTTCATACCAATTACATAAGAAAAGAACCACTTTATTCAAGCCTGGTATACTATATTCCACTTCTAGTATCTCCTTTAAAATTCCGTAATAATTCATATGATCTTCCTCATAACAAGATCTGCAAACCATCACTCCATGATTTTGAGTTGTTAAATATTTACCGGAATTTAAGGTATGAAAACGATACTCATTGCTATAGCAAGAGTTGTATGATCGAACCTTATAAACAGGGCCTTCTCCACAATATTTTAAAATATGAGAATAGAAATCACCACCGTCCAACTGTTTTGAGCGGTCTTTAAACCAAGCTGGAAATTGATTCCTATAGGCACTCAGAACTTCGTCATCTGAATACATAGGATTTTCCTCCATAATTTTCTTTCTAAATTCCCTAAAATTGGTAAGAGAAACATAATAATTACTTGTACATGAATATATACATAAAGTAATACAAATACTTACTGAACATATGGTGTTATTTCCTCGCAATTGTCTAATACGTATAACTCTGCAGCATCCTTCTCTTGTTTCGATAAGAAACGTTCAGTTGCTTTTCCTATCAGATGAGTGGATGGATGAAAGATACTGATACAAGGTTCTTTATCGGAATAAATTGTCTCATTCCTCCTGCATTTATTATGGATAGTCTCCACATCTTCTGGAAGATATCTTGCGTAGAATGTTGCGACTTCCTTATATATATTGTGAACTTATAGATCCTTCAACTTTACTTTTGTTTCAGACCTTCCTTTTAAGAAAGAACATAAACCTATAAAAAAGTAGGTTAAACATTTAGTTCAAATAATAAATAATGCAAGGAGATTATAATATATTTAATTACCTTTCAAACGTATACATCCAACGATATTTTACCGGCCCTCCTACTTTTACTTCCCATGGAATATGAATCATCAGATGCTCCATCGAATCAAAAAATGAAGGCGGAAATATCTTCTCTAGGTTACACATAATCACAGGAATATTTTTATGAAGATAATCCATCTCCATGCGGTGTATAAGTGAAGAGCATAACACCTGAAAAAATCTGCTAACATCTGAAAGAACATCCACAATGTTTTTTGGTAACAATCCTCTGAACACTAACGATAACAATCTTTCCATAAAAATATGGCAGTCATGACTTTTCATTCCCTTAAATGTAAACTTCTTCACATCGACCAAATTGGAAAAATTTGATGCATATCCGTCTGGAAACTTCAATTTGCTTGTCCATTCACAGACAAGCTTAACTTGATTTCTATCTAAGGTATACTTTGCTTTGGGAACTTCAACCCTTCCACTATCATGTTCCTTTATATGTAACTCTGGCCGATTGCATATGATTTGTAAATCACGACGAGACTTTACTGTATCTTTTGATCGACCGGTTACATTCATAACAGTATAGAAGATGTTATCAAACACATTTTTCTCTATATGCATAATATTTAAGTTGTGTCGTATCAGTAACTTACTCCAATATGGTAACTCCCAAAATATACTCTTCTTAATCCAAATATGACTGTCACCAAAATCAGGAAGGTTTTTTGTTTTATCTCCATCCTCTGAGGCTGATTTCTCTAATTGTTCCAAGTATGATAATATTATATCGCCTGTCTTAATTGGTGGAGGATCTGAAAGATCAATTGTGTTCCTTTTAAAAGACTGCTTCTGTCTTCGATATGGATGATTATTTGGAAGAAACTGTCTGTGACAATCAAACAAACATGGTTTCTGACCGTGTTGAAGCTAAAATGATTTAGTACTTTCCATACAATATGGACAACTTTTACGTCCATGCGTACTCCATCCAGATAACATTCCATATGCTGGGAAGTCATTTATCATCCAAAGCAGAGCTACTTTTATGTTAAATGTTTGACTCTTATTAGCATCATATGTATCAACTCCATCGACCCATAACATTTTCAACTCATCGATAAGAGGACGTAAATAAACGTCAATGTATTTTCCAGGATGTGTAGGTCCTGGTACCAACAATGAAAGAACTATAAATTATCTCTTATTACATAACCATGGTGGTAGATTATATAGCGTTGTCATTACTGGCCAGCAAGAGTAATCTTTGCTTCTTCCATGATGATTAAACCCGTCTGTACATAAACCTATAACACAATTCCTCTTTTTATCGTTAAATATAGGAAAAGCTGACATCAATTCTTTCCAACAATCAGACTCGGATGGATGCTCCATATACTCATTGACTTTATGTTCCGTGTGCCATGTCATGTACTTCACCGTTTCTTTGCAATAATATAGTCGTTTCAATCTCGGAGTCAACGGGAAATAACGTAGAATTTTTCTTGATATTTTTGTTCCACTCTTACTAGCTGTCTGATATCTTGGCTCATGACATTCAGGACACCATTGCAAATATTGGTGTTCACCGTAATATAAAATATGGTGATTTATGCATGAGTCTATTTTAACTTCCGCTAAACCCATCTTCTGCATCATCTTTTTTGTTTTGTAATAATTATCAGGTACTTCTGCATCTTCTGGTAACATTTTCTTGATAATCCTCAGCATTGCATCAAAATTACGATCGGTCATATTATACTCCATCTTCATCGATAAAAGATCCGAAACTGCAGAAAGTTTTGAATATGTCTTGCAACCCAATCACAATGGCTCTTCTGCTTTTTTCAACAGCTCGTAAAATTCTGCAGACTCTCCATATGGTTCCTCATCATCTAAAAGAGTAGGATTATATTCTGGACCCGCAACGTCCATAACCATATCTGCAAAAGGATTACTAGTGTCAGCTTCTTCTGCATCATTCATACTGTCCTCGAAATCCTCACCATACCTCCACCAAATCTGATATCCTTTCATGAAACCCATTCTATAAAGATGTAACTGAGTTTTATCTTTTGATCTCTTCCTCATTAGCCGACATTTCGTACACGGACACAAGATAGTTCCATCTGAATCTACGATACGGGAACCTTGTGCGTATGCAAATTGTATAAATTCCTGAACACCTCTTTGAAAGGTATCTGCTATACGTTCATCTACTATACAGTTGTACATCCACTCTCTATTTGTCATATTGATGAACCTGAATTAAATAATTTATAATACAAATTTAGGAAATTGAGGATATCTAAACGTATCCCATTATTGAGATGAAAGATGAGAAGAGAAGTGTATTAATGATGTTATCACTAGAGCCCGTCCATAAGGATTCAAACTTACTAAAAGATGATCGTTGTCACAAGCATCTTTATTTCTAACGAAAATTCGACAGCATAACCCTGCACCTCTCCCGTATACCTCATAAATCAATCGCAATTAACTTTCAAAATAATCATGACAATGATTATTTCGATAGTAAACTATGATTGATTTGGTATACCGAAGAGGAAGGGGTTATGAACCGAATTTCCATAAGAAATAAAGAACTTGTGACAACGATCACCTTTTAGTAAGTTTGAATCCTTACGGACCCCCTTAGTCCGGGATCTCCAAACTAAGGAAAGCTAATATAAATGTAATACTTTAAGATCACTTTACGTCATACATTTGTACGTGCTACAAATGAGACTATAAAATAATCTTAAAATATTTATTCATTTATATTAACCGGACTATTACGTATATTTGGCTGGTTAACGATGGGGATAGGGATAAGTGTGATCCTTATTTAGTGCCTAATACAGTACTTGGGTCACTAAGAATTAATGGGCACCTGCAAAAAAAATTCGATCCTGCAAACATCAAAATCCATGACCATTGGTCTGGGATAAACATCCCAAAGTGAGTCCAATAGTGCTGTGAAAAAATAAAAAAATATAACACAGTTAGAGGTGATCAAATCCTCTAATGTGTTGCACACACCTTCCGTTGTGCAGGGCCACACACAACCGGGTGTGGAAGGACGCACTGTATGTGAAGGATTTTGTGCGATTTTCTAATAATTAATGGATAGTATTTTAGACTTATCATAAACCTAACTATAAGTTAATGTGATATACTTAATCACAATAACTAAAATATAATGTGATAATAAAATTATCTCATAATCGAAATTTTTGTTTGTAGTTATAATTATCACGCATCAATGATTTTAACTTAAATAAATATCTAATTTAACATCTATTATATAGTTCTTATTCTCAAAGGCTTTGTATCTCCCATCACCTCTTTCAATGAACCTAATGTTATGAAACTAGTGTTATGGTACTTCTCTATATCAACATTCTCTAATGTTATTAAACTAGTCTTATGACACTTCTCAATGAACCTAATGTTATGAACCTAGTGTTATGAAACTAATGTTTCTCTCATCCCATGCTACTCCCACACATGCCATTAATGGATTGTATCTACGCAATGCCATCCCTATCAAAGGACTATAGCCAAATCAGATTTTTTTCATACACAATTAAGCAACAACTACTTTTTAAAGTAGGGCAATTGATAACCAAGGAAGTTATAAGAAATCATCATTATATATTAAAGAAGATGTATTCCGTGCACAAGATGTCTAACTTGATACATATACTAATCAAATAGTTGACATGCCTACAATATTTCATATATATTAGACATATATATACTCAAATCTAACAACAACTATATATTAAACAACTATATGAAGCATAAGCAACAAGATAAACAACTAGTGATATTAAGTTTAAGAACAAAACAATCAACAACATCAAAACCCTAATCTCTAAAACAAGTATAAAATCAAATGAAATACGCAAAAACGAGAGAAAGGATGATAAGATATACCTAACGAAGGGTGTGTGTGTGATTCAATGGTTAAACGGAACTCCCTCGATGCACGCTGAGCACTTGTCGCCGGAGGAGAGGAATGGAAGGGGAGGGGAGCTCGAGCAGGAATGAGGAAAGGGAGCGTCCGACGTTCTGTTTACGGGCGCGGGCGAGCACACTTATGTGCTCGCCCAGTGCTCTTTAGGTTCTCACCCAGAAAATTGACACGCGCCCATTCCGCCGCGCTTCGATTTTCAACTGGGCAAGCATGTGTGCTATTAAAGTGCTCTCCCATCTACGAAAATATAATCGCGCCTCCATATTCAAAAGGGCGATCAAGATGGCGAGCACATGCGCAACCTATGTGCTCGCTAGGCTGTGGGCGAGCACATGTGCTTGCCCAGTGCACCCCATTGTGTGCACGCCAATCGTGCTTTTTTTTGTAGTGCCCCCAACGCATCAGCCATCGCTCCCATTGCCTCACCATCGACAACGCTTGGGGCTCCAGCACCATGCACCAACTTCGACACTCGGCTACAGCTCCACGGTTGCACCTTCCAACTCCAACCATCCCCACCGCACAACCGTCGCCCCTTCCCTTTGCACCCTCACTCCCAATCCGTTACACCTCCATTGATCACCACTTTTGGACACCACCGACGTCCATCGATGCACTCTATCGCCCGACGACTTCTCCTACAGGCAGCCATCAACTCCACCGCACGTGACCTTCAGCAACGACAGTCACCGCCTGGTGCAGTCGGCCCTCGCAGCCAGGCCCTTCGGGAGTAACAAGGACGACATGGCAATGATTGCCCTCACGTGAGCAACACCCCCGTCTGGGGTTATTTGCAAGAACGTCCCTGGATTTCCAACAGATCAAGGCCGTACCCTTGCCAGTACTCCACGTGCCAATCACGTGCCGTATGGGAACATTTGCAACCCGCACCCCTTGAGTTCTTGTCATTTATGAAGATACCTCCCCAACCTCACTCACGTGGAAAGCACGTGGGCCTTGGGGAGAAATTGCGCTGGAGCCCCTAAAGTTCTTATCAATCATATCCCCGCCCCACCCACTAGAGGTCACGTGCGATACATGTGATGAGCTGGAGAAATTGCATAAATACACTTATAAGAACAGATAATTGCATATCAGTTCTGTCTGCATTTTTTATTTTCTTTTGTTTCTGTAAATTGTATTTTGACCCATGTGTTTGCATTTTCATTTGAACTCTCATTAGCATTATTTCTTTTATCTGAAAATTACATATTGTAGAATAATAAATTCTTTATCTAATGGATATTTATTTGCGATTTTATGAGCTGTGGTTTATTTAATAGAATTAATTTGGTGAATATTGCATATTTTATCCAATGTTTGTTCTGAAATTGATATTGAATTAATATGTGCTCTAAAAATAATGAAAAAATTCAATAGGTAGAGCTTAAGTTGTTTTACATAGTGCTCAAAATTCATCTTATTTTGCATGCATATTGAGGTCAGAATAAATTTTTTAGTCATTCACTTAATTAATTTTTAATAGGTCAAAGATCCATTATTTTTAGGATCTAATAATTTTTCTGGATTCATCTCACATAGAGTAATCTATGATAATTTTATTTCTGCAAAATAAATTGGTTTGCTATTTATTAAAAGGAATTTTTACCCAGCATACCCTATAAACTTTGGCAATAACCTCCACAACCTTTGAAACAACATAATTGCCCCCTCGACCCCGTAAACTTGTCAACTCTTACCTTGTGAACCCTGCGATTACTGTGTTTGAAGCTCGTGAGGGTTCTTTGGGGTAATTTATAGGGTCGATGGGGTAATTATGTTATGAAAAAGGTCGTAGAAGAAATTTAAAAAGTTTATAGGGTCTCCCCGGTAAAAATCCCTTTTAAAAAAACTTTTTAAAAATCACCTAATCTGCATATTTTATTCTTAATTAATTCATATTGAGTCAGAAAATTCTAAAAAAATTGCAGTAGCTTAATTTCATCATTATTCAACTTCTGGATAAGTTTGAGGATTTTTAGACTTGAGTTGATAGAAATTTGCATTTTAGTCCCTGAACTTGCTCGAAATTGCATATCCTTCATTTATTGCATTTTAAAATACCAAAAAAATATTTCCCTGAAAACCTTGCATCTAGATTGACTAGAAGAAAATATAAGGAGACAGTTGCCTCTTGGAGTTCGACCTTGGGCTTCCCCAAGTAAAAAATATAACCGTTTGCTTTAATCGATAATTCCTTAATTTATGATTTTTGATCGATCTGAAATTGCCTACCTACAATGAAACTCGAACATTAATTCAACATTATTATAAGGATGATTCACGGATCTTTCAGGCGCGTGCGTGGATCCGATGGTATATGTTGTTCGGGAAGAACGTGTCTTCCCCTGACCTTCAATTTCCATTTCATCGCTCCTCCGGGGATCTTCTTCGATGATCTTTGGCTCTACAACTCCAAGAAGTTTGTCTGTAACTGGTGATGTACTTGAGAAGGTCCAAGACCCATCGATGGGGTCCTGACATGTCGACGAAGATGAACCACCCGGAGAACCTCGTTCAGGTTTGAAGACGACCCAAGAGGGGCTCGTTCGATGCGGAACATGCATGAAAAAGTCCTTTGGCTCGAGGTGATGAACCTCGTCCCATTTTGAAGCTGGAAGGCACTAAGGGTGAATGGAATGGGAGAGCTCTGGCGTACAACAGAGGGGGAACTCTCAATTCACTGATCTGGGGTGATCATGTTGGTCCATATGGTGCATCAGATGGAGAATGCGATGTGAAAGAGAATGGGGGTGATCGTGGAAGTCGAAACATGGCTAAAACACAACGAGATGGTCAGAGACCTAGTGGCTCCAATGAACGAATGAGTTGGAACATTATACTGTCCTATTTGTTCAAAAGCTAATCTAAACGCAGAATTAAAAACATAATATTAAAATCTATATATAAATTAAAATGGGATAGCTCATATACCTACTGGTGAGCAGGGAGCAGGATGATTGGAGCGCCACCATGGATTGCAGCTGCTTCCTTGCTCCACTTTCTCCAAGCTTGGGGAAGGTCTTTCACTGCCATTGGGCCTTCTATACTCGCACAATGATATGATCTGGAGCTCCAAGGGGGATCAAATTTGAGAAAGGAATCAGAGGGACTTATTTATAGACAGAGTTGAGGATCCTTATTGACCAACAAATTGGGAAGAATAAGTATAATAAACAAGGGATTGAAGGGGATGTCGTGGATTCGGGATGATCAAGGAAGGGTTTGGTGAAAGATCATCTTGGGTCTTAGTGATTAGAAGCCTGAGAAAAAAAGCCAGAAGACAAGTGTCTTCTCGTTTGACGATGGTAGGTGACCTGAGTCGAAGAGTTGACCTAGGTTAATTAGGGTTTGATTCTGGTTGGTCCACGTAGACCAACCAAAAATCTCCAGTGGGAAATTATTGGTTAACTTAATATTAAATCGATAATGAATTAATTATTTTAAAGTATAAAATAAAAAATGTTTGTTATTTTATATCATATGTAATTACTATTTTTATTTATTTTTATGAGGTTATTTATTACAAGTTATTTTTTAAGGGTGTATTTATAGGTATATTCATCTGTGTTTTGTGTATTTTATTTTTATTTTAAAATTTTATTTTATTCTCAGATTTTTTATATTTACAACTTATTTTTATACATACAGATATGTTTTTATTATATTTTTTGATGTAATATATACACTTAAATAAATAGGGGTAGATATTATATATGTATATGTATTGTATATTCATCTATGTATTTATATAGCCTGATTTATTTTTGGATTTAATGATGGTCTTATTCAATTATAAATATGTATATATTATAAATAATATTTACAAAATTTAAAAACATATAATTATAAAATAATAAAGAATAAATAAAATGAATATTTTATTCAGGTATACTATACAAGAGGGGTCTAAAACCTAACTTTCACACCTTAACTCCAAAAAATATGAAACCACCTTAATTAAATAGCTTATTAAAAGCTATAAAGTGGTGTTGATACAATTTGAGTTTTTATTTAAGAGATATGGGTATGGGAAGTTGAGATTTTGGATTCTTAATTTCAGTATAGAATGCTCATTGTATATTTATTTTGTATAAACTTAATTATGTATTTTTCTATACATTTTTATATACAACTTTCATGATAAAGTTTCTTCATTTGAGATATAAATAACAAAGAATAAAATGGGTCCAAAAAATGCATTATTATTGAATAAATAATGGAAAATTTATTGTATTATTGGCCCTTATCTCCCCCTACTTTATTGCTTGTCGACAAAATCAATTCTTGACTTGGTATCGAGGTTTAGGGTCATAAAATACCTCGAACGAGGGAAGCCCTTGAAGTGATCTTTCGCAGCTCAGCAAGGATTTCGCTAACCAATTCAATGCTACCACCACAAGCTACCAATGAAGTCCTCTACTCTGAGTCCATTTCTCACTTATCCCCTTCTCATCCTTTCATTTGGTGTGCAGTCCAGCCGTGCCGGGGGGTCTTTCGCTTTTGCCAGATCTATAGAGATACTACGAGTCCTCCGTCCCTGATTCCCTCGCCGCGGCCATCTGGTTCACCGGTACTACCCGTGCAAGCCATTGATATTAAATAGTAAATGCTTGCGAGACCAGGAGGCAGTGGAAGGTTCAAGGGCGAAATAAACACCAGCATCAAGAAAACGGAGGCGCTGTAGGTGTGTGTTGCAAAGCGGATTTGATTGGCCTTCATTATTCAAACATGATATTTTATTTCTTTTCTTTCCTTTATTCTATAATTTTGACATTAAAAACTGTATTTTATACAATAAATGGAATAAATAATGAATGTTAATATGTACAAAATAATGTCATAGACATACATTAGCTCGGGGTTTTAAGGTCAAAATGATTGAATAAAGGTGATAATATGGATAGCTTTGCCAAATTTTCAACCCACAGATAAAATATAGCAATGAATAGAAAAAATGTGGAGTTAAAATTTATTATAACTCTACAACAAATGTGTATAGCATATAAGCATGTGTAGAGGTCGAACTCAGAGAGCAAATAGTAGATTGGGCTATAATGCTAAAAAATTTGTCCTTTTCTCTTGTCCATTTATTATCTTTTGGTGTGGGTTTTTAAAATTTATATTTTTTTGAGATTTTAGTTTTTATTAATTTTTATTAATTTTAATATTATAATTTTCCATTCTTTTTTTATTTTCTGATTTTTATATATTCGTTTCATTTAAAATAAGCAATACAAAACATATAAGGCTATATATATAATATAGGCTAATATTATAAGTACTAATAAAATAAATAAAATACAAGAAATATTTTTTTGGGTTTATATGATTTTTCTAATGTTTTTGTGATTTTTTTCTGTAATTTTTGCATATTTTTATGTATCTTAAAAATAAAAATACCCCAAACTGGGGATTAAATAAATATACACAATTGATTCGAAGATTAAAATTAGAAAATAATATCCAAAATTCTTCAAATCAATTTTCATAGATAGAAATTAATATGAAGAAAATTTAGAGACAAAATAAATATTTGGGATTTTTACCCGGTAGACCCTATAAATTTTGTCAATTACCTCTACAATCTTTGAAACAAATTAATTCTCCCCTCAACCCCGTAATCTTACCAACTCTTACCCCATGAACCCTCTGGGTAATCTGTTTGAAGCCCGTAGGGGTTCTTGGGGTAATTTATAGGGTCGATGGTGGTAGTTACATTGTGCAAAAGGTCATAGAGAATTTAAAAAGTTTATAGGGTCTGCCGGGTAAAAATCCCTAAATATTTTTGGGATTTTGAGGATTTTTACTATTTTTACTGAATTTTAGTGTTTATTAATTTTTATGCCTTTTCTTTTTCTATTTGTAGGGGTTTTTGTTCTGTAGTTATAAAATATATTAATAAGCAATCTAAATTTTTTGGGGAATTTTTCAAAATGTTTTTCTATTTTTTGATATTTTCTAAGTTAGATAGGGTCAAAAACATGCTCATTTCATTTTTAATAAATAGCTAAAATGCCTAAAATGCCAATAAAAAATAGGGCATGAAAATACATACTAGCTGGCATCTAATCCTTTTTTGCATAAATTTTGGAGCATGGGTGCTATTTTTAATAAATGAAATTCAAGCTTCAAAAATACCTAAACTAGGAATGGCATATTTGCAAATAAAATTAAATTTAGGGGTACATATGTAAATTACCTAGAAATATATAACGCATATTTAAACTTCTTGGACTAAACATAAATTCAAAATCCCAAAAGGGCATACATGTAATTTTCTCAGCTCACTTAGGACGACATGTGAGCTGACTAGAATGAACCAACATGCAATATCAAGAAATGCAGGGTCTCTATGCTCAATTTCCATTTAATTTACACTACAAGAATTTATTACATGATTAAATAAATAATACAAAAAAGGCAGGGTTAGATTTGTAGTTTACCCTAGTTGCACTTGATCCAACGGTGCATATCATCTTACTTGCCATGCGACACATGCAGGTCGGCCAAGGACGGTTTGTGTCTGGACGTTTGAGATTAGATCTTTGAAGAAGAATTGATGGTCTAGGATCTGAAGATCAGACGCCTCCTGTGCGATCTGGAGTGCGGGCTCCATCGAACGACTGTTGCTGCTCTGGAAGAACAAGCAAGAACAAAGCTTTCCTTGACCTTCGATATGTGATATCTCCTCCATCCGATGATCTTCTTCGATGATCTTTGTCTCTACATGATCAGGAGGTTCGTCCGTAGCTGGTGATGTGCTCGAGAAGGTCCATGACCCAGTGATGGGGTCCTGGTCTATCGGTGAAGATAGAACACCTGGAGACCCTCGTTCAGGCACGAATGTGATCCAGGAGGGGTCCTTCTGGTGTGATACCTGCACGAATAAATTCCTTGGCTTAAGATGAATGTGCTCGACCCAATTTGAAGTTGAAATGCACAAAGATGAAGGTGGGCGGCGATGCTCAGGCGAAGGGCGACAGAGGAGCTTTGATTCGCAGAACCATGAGGTTCCTGGTTGATCGGATGATTCAGGAAGATGGAGAAGGTGTTGGGGAAGGTGGGGAGGTGGAAAGGGTGATCGGGAATAAAGGTTGCACGATGAAAACATAGCCGGAACTCTAGAGCTCCGGTGAGGTATCCAACCTAATCTAAGCTAAATCACTAACTAAGACACAAAATTAAATGCATAAAATGAAAGACAAGAATGAAATCTACCTAGGGAAAGTAAAGGCACAACTCTTATACATGGCAGGAGGACCAGGGAGCAGGGTGGCCATAGATCCATTGTGGGTGCACCTCCATCCTGCTTCAACTGCTCCAAATGCTCCAGGGGTTCGCCAGCTGTTACCTGGTGACGTTCTAGACCGGAGACGGGGGCTTTAGGGATTAGAACGTGACCAATTTTGAAAAAGAAGAAGAGAGGTTTTATTTATGAACATGACGAACACCTTTATTAACCAGTGATATAGGAAGAAACGAGGCTACTTACAGAGGATCTGGATCATGGGAGTTGATGATCGATGATTGAAGTTGATCGTGGCAAAGAAACGCTAAAAATGCTTGATGGAATGCCCAGGAAAAATGGTGGAAAAGTGGAAAGCGACACTTACGTCAAGTCAGAAGACCAGGGGAGGCAGGTGACTTGGGTCAACATGCCTCACAATGTGATTGGTCCACGCAGGACACTACATGACAAAATAGGCCCTTTTATTCGAAAACAATTAATTAAAAATAGTAAATGATATTATTTAAGTTTTGGTTATAAAAAATGATGAATATTAATTAACTATTCTTAGTTTTTAATTGTATATGTAGTAAATATATATCTTAACAAGATTCCATGCATATCTAAACTCGAAAACCCTCGTAATCTATGGTTTGGAACCAAGCATAGTATTGGACACTTGAAGATTTAGGGTCCTTGGTCCATAACCATATCATGGAAGCACGGATGCTGGAATCTAGTACCAGAGAATGCTACTTCATTAGAAAAATAAAGGACCTACTTTATGACCTTGAGATTCTTAAAAGATTTCATCTCCAAGGATATGATTCTTAGATGATGACATTATTTAGAATCAAGATGAAAATGAAGTAAAGAAACTCATTGAATCTTGAGAAGATAATGAGGCTCCTGAAATAGGAAACTAATAGGATAATTAAAGATGAAACATTCATACTTCTTCAAATGTGTTTGAGGGTGGTGAGACCACCTAAAGGGTATGAATTCCATGTGTCAGTTAAGTCTAGCAATGATCAGACTTCATATGATGAAGCTTCAAAGGATCATGACGTGGAGAGATGGATGTTAGCAATAAAGTCTAAAATAGATTTAATATACAAGTGTTGTATATGGACCCTTGAGGATCCACCTATAATGGTAAACCCTATTAGGTGTAAATGGATCTTCAAGAGAAAGAGAGAAGCTGATGAGAAGGTAGAGACCTTCAGGGCACGGCTCGTATCCACAAGATACACACGAAGAAAAGACATCTCTTGCGATGAAACTTGCTCTTCAATAACCATGCTTTAGCCCATCAAAATATTGCTAACTATAGCTACACAACTTGACTATGACATCTACAAGATGGGAGTCAAGATTGCATTCCTCTATGAATACCTCTATGAGGATATTCATATGAAGTAGCGCTAGGGCTTCATATTTGAGAAAGGAAAGATGTGCAAGCTAAAGGAGCTCCATCTATGGACTCAGATAAGCTTCTTGTAGTTGGAACATTGGATTTGATGAAATTATAAATGTTCTGATTTCAGATAGTATCTTGATAAACCATGTGAAACTTAGTGGGAGTGCTATTGTATTCATCATGCTAAATATAGATAATATCCTAATCATTTGGAATGATATAATGATGAGAATAAATGTTTTATAATCCGGTTGTTCCATACCTTGAGATATAATCTCAAGGGTACCTCTTAGATCTAGGTTCTGAAGTTGTTCAGAAACAAAGAGAAGAGGGCATTGAGACTGTCACATTAGTGGTACACCTTGGACATGTTCCATTTTCTTGGGAAATCCCCAAGGAAGGTTTCCTTCCTTAAAGATATGGTACTGACCTATTTAAAGGGTAACATCTCAAAGAGTTGAGGAAGGGAATGCTAAAGCTGCTTGCTGTCGTGCATCAGTTATAAGAAGCTTGGTGTGTATTAGAAGTGTATAAAAGTCAGATATCTGCCATACAGTGGAAGTAGTAAACTGTTACTAATCCTACTATGGAGATAAAACACTTGATTGCAGTAATAAAACCACCTTCAAAGAGGGCAAGGCATTTGATATAGTAATCTAAAAATCTAATATTAAGAACTTAAGACTTTATAGATAGTGATCTAAAAGGTCTTAATTATTGATGCCTTATAAGAGTTGAGACTAGGTCTTAGTCTTAGGAGATAGAGATCTTTGGGAATAAGGGTATTCTGATAAGGATAATAGAAATCACATACTTGTTATAATAATTATTGAGTTGTAGTATTAAGGACACTATAATTGCTTTAACAAAATTGAGTATTGGCTGCATAAGATGCAACATTCGTATTGGATGCGAGCACGGTTACTAGGGGATATGCAAGTACCATAAAAGGGCTTGGCATAGTCTCTCAGGAACAGACTGACTAGTCATCTTACCTAGCTATTTTTCTAAATAGCTTATGATTAGCGCATGAGTGCGGGTTTAAGATTAGTCCGTTAATGGCTCTTTGGGTTAGTGGGAGATTATTGGACATGCAAGCCCACAACGAGTCATTATGTAATAAATGCTATTGCAATTCATTCCCTGATCTGAAATGAAGAAAAATTAATTTACATAATAGGTCCCTTGGTATAGTTAGGAGTATGTAACATGGCCATCTCAATAAAATACAACTATTGATTTAATAGTTGAATCATAGAGGCTGGTGCTTGGATGATATCTAAAGATTTAGATCGAGGACTCATTAAGCACCATCAAAGTGATTTTGAGAGATGATCTCCAACCTGAGAAGAATATGGCAATCCTTTATATAAAGGATGATATCTGATCGACCTCTTGATGTAGGTCCTTTGCGTAGGAATAGAGTTTTGGATGTGTCAGATAAGTCAAGTCAAAGAGTTGACTTAATAAGATTGAGATAACCAAGACCTATGTTGTATGCTATCACGATATAGGCATGCATCCTCTAACCGACGATAGATGTGTTGCTATATGTCTGAGTATGTGCATTTAGCAGACCGATAGGTTGATGGCCTAATCAAGATCCATACACCAGTGAGATGGTGTGCATATAGGGGCATATGAATAATACGATCTCTTAAAGGGATCATAAAGGTTCACTTGTGAATAGGAAGACATGAGCTCACTTATGAGATATTGCGATCAAATTCCATGCATGGTCGTCTTGCTTTGGAAGCATGACAAGAAACTGTAGGTATTATATATGCTTTTGGAAAGCATATGATCGATACCAAATCCCAATGACCAAATGAGAAACTTAATGATAAAGCCCTGAAGGAGACACTCTAAAAGAGATCTTAAACTTCAGGTTTATTCTAGGTCTTCTAGTATGTAGGATGTACATGTATTAGGAATACCTGAGGGTGATGTGATCATTAATGATTGTATAACCATGATGCTTCCATTCCGAGGGAGTGATAAAACAGGTCTGGATTTTAGTGACTCCTCTTATTAGAGAAGTGATTTGATCTTAGTCCAAATGTTGGACATTGATATGAATGTGATTCAGATGCAATGAGAAGAATAGATCAATGGTCTTGATTTAATCAAGCATCTATGAGAGGTCCCTGAGATCTAGATTTGAGATGTGATCTCAATATCAAAGTCACTATACGTGGAACGTACAATCGCCATATACTTATATTCAAGTATCCATGAAGAAAGCACATTATTCTTGAAAGAGTTCAAGAATAATTCTATTGATGAATTATGTATCCGAGCATTGATAAAGTGATAATTAAATGTAATTTAATTATCATGAATAAGGTGAATATTATTTAAATGTATGATAATGATGATATAAGATAATTAAATATGATTGAGTTATCAAGGATATGAATAATGTGGATAGCACTATCCATATTATTTATATATATATATATTATAAATGTGATTTACAATATTTTAGAGAGAGCTAACTGTAAATAGTATTTATGAATTAATTATTGATATGAATTGGACTTACATTAGATAATTAATTGAATATACAATTTACATGTTATTTTGGGTATATGAATATGATTCATATTTTTCCAATGGTATGATTAGAATATTCATAAATTAAATTGGAATTAATTTTGCAAATATATTTGCAATAAAAGTAGTTGCAAATATATATAAGATTATGTGAGATATAAAATCCCACATAAATAAAAAAGGATGACTCACCTTCCATATATGGAGGGTAGACGACCATCCTTAACTTGATCAAGAGTGGTCATCCTCCCTATATTTAGAAAGTAGACTCATTCTTCATCCTCTTATCCAAAGTGATTTAAATAAATTAAATTATGTTGATGATAATTCAATATATATTTCATTCCGTTTAATTATTATAATATTTTTACACAACAAAATCATGTCCATTATATAGAAACACATTCAATCTCAACCATTGATTTTGTGTTTCACATGGATTGTGATCCATGGACTCCCAAAATACTATATAAGAAGATGCAACCCTAGACCTTCTTTTTAGAACAATTGAATAGCATCTCTCTCTCTCATATTCTCATACATGTCCCTTCTCTCAATCAAGAGTGGCCATATACCTCTTGCCCTAGAGAAGATCGTCGTCGTCATCACGCCGTTGTGCCACTGCTTCAACAGCTCGTGGATCTCTGTCTCCTTCGGTGCATCTTTCTCATGAAGAAGATGCCATATCTCGTGTGACAAGATCAGGAGATTCGTCGCTTGTATTATCAACTTGGAATGTGAGGAGCATGTATTTCGTTAACGCGCTCACAAGCATCTCCTCCGTTGGACCGGAATTGAGATAGGAGGTCTCTTACTTTAGAGACACGGTCGCAACCACGCTTCAAGAGGTATATGAAATGATCTGAGAAATGTTCTTAGATCATGTGGTTTCATCATTTTAAAAAAAATTTAAATTCCGTTACACCGAGCAACTAGTGCGACTAGTCGCTCCGGTTGCATATGATGCGATCTTCATGCTTCCGCGATGCTCTTCAGGTTCTTCCCATAACCTTCAGTTGGGGAGGGAGTATTTAATGACCGACGTTCAAGTGAGATGTGTTGTTCCCTATTCATTTATGTGGGTTCATAGTTGTGCAATAAATTCTTCGACCCATATCTAATCTGGGCCCTTGGTTCGCGTCGAATCGTCACCCTTTCACAGCCATCTGATTTTGAGTGGTGACGCGTGGCACTTGAACAACCCTCTTATTAGAGCATACACCTCCTACTGATGCCTAGAGAGGTAAATTACACAAAACCCTTTGAGATTTGTCATATTAAAACAATCCTATTGATATTTAATTATGTGTAGTACATTTGGGATATTTTTCTAAGAGGACCATGAGCTTTAGAATTATTATGATTAAGTCCTCCTACCTCACGTGTTGCATCATGTGAGGTGCTAGAATATTTTCATTGGTACCCTTATATTTACTGTACATGTTAGTAAATGAATTTAATGTTTCTATCAATTACAATCACGTCCCTTTAAACTGTAGTTTTTTTGTGGATATTTACCAAATTAAACATTTTTACTGCTCAGAAAATCGTAAGAAAATTAATATATATGCATGTTGTCATGCTTGTTCTTGCCTAATTTTTATTTTGGCATTTTAATAATTTTTCTATTTATTCAAAATACCAAAACATGTAATTTTATACTATCTAGATGAAAAAACCCATAAAATTAGAAAAACTATTTCCAAAAATTCCCCCCAAAATTATTACTATATTAGATTATATACTACTACCACATATCCAAAAATCTCTAAAAAATACAAAATATAAAACCTAAAAATCACAAAACCCAGAAAATCTTGTAAAAATTGAAAAAAGATCAAAGACAAATCCAAGAATATAAGTTTTATTTATGGATTTTAGAGTATATATACTATATATATTAAAAATAGTTTTAGGTTAATTTTGGACTTATTTATGATTATTAAACCTAAATAAGCTCAGATAATTAATATATTCAGTATTTTGATATTTTTTTATTACTTTCAAAATACTTAAAATTAGTAAAAATTCTATAAAAATTACCAAAATAGAGAAAAACATAAAAATCACAAAAATTTGTTATTTTATGCATTTTGATTATATTTCGATATATTGAAAAATACCTTATATATACTTTATATTATTTATAATATCGTTCTTATATAATTATATATTTTATTCTAAAATTAAAAATAAATTAAAAATTTGCAAAACTAAAAAGAAATAGAGAAATTAAAAATATATAAAATATCCACATAAAAATAAGAAAAATCTAGAAAAATTCCAAAATAATTGCTATTAATTAGAAATAAATATTAGTAATTATCCGATCTCTACCATATTCTCCTTGTGTTCGACCTTTACAGCACTTACACCTATACACATACATTGTAGTGTTATAATAAATATTGACTCACATTCACATTTATTGATCTATTCATCATATTGATCTATTCATCATATTATGGGTTAATTGTTGATCGATAGGAGAGTCGGTTGTCACAACGATTACTAGGCCAACTTGCTAGCTTTAGTAGACTGGTTCTCTGGTGATCAATATATACATCGTAATTGTACACACACACACACACACATATGCACTAGGAAAACTCTTTAAGAATAACTTCAGTAGACTATGTACAGGTAACTCAATAAATACACTCATGTGCACCTTAAACACTCGTCTATAGTTGAGTCGACTGATCGTAAGATAATTCGACTACGGATGTGTCCTCCGTTTATCTCCATCTTTTCAACCCCAAATTAGGACATTATATCACTTTCATCCCTCCATCATGCAAGCATTTGAAGAACTAGATATGCCATATGCAAAAGCTCTAGCTTATTTTTATTATTCAAGCTCTTTTAATAGAATTGTTATCCCTCCTGAAATGACAAAAAATCATGGTCAATTTAGAGTTTTTGAAGCAGATCAAATCGATCGATAATCTTCAAATAAGTTGGTTTATTCTGTCACTTACGAAATTCTATTCAAGCCAAATAATACATTCTTTCATCCAATTTATGACACTTCTACGTCCCCTCCCTACTATTGGATGGTTTCTCATTAGATGTTTAACATTAAAGTACCCCCTAAACTTTGTCCATTCAAATCATTCCTCATTTTAACCCTAACTCTCTAGGGGATCAAGATTAAGCATGTAGCTATGAAGTTGCACATTCGTGGATAAATGCCTCCTCTAGAGTTTTCTCTCACCCGTGATGAACATAATCCATATTCTTTGGCCTGCTTTTCGCGCCAAGCTTATTCTCTTTGACACTACTATTTGTTCTCATCCATTCATCCATTAATGGGAAGAGGATCCTCTGCTGTAATGAGAGTTACAATAGAGGTGATGTAATCACTTTCTTTCTTTTTTACGATTTTGATCTCAAAATCCAATCTTGTGGATTGAATCCTAGATCAATGCACTACAAATCCTCCAAATTTCACTCAAATCTGAGCTTATTTATTATTTTATCTTAATGATTTAAGGTTCGGGTCTTTTTTAAATGGAATTAAGCTGCTTAGATCTTGATGGAATGTTTGAGCATTAAGATACAATAACAAATAAGCTTGGATTTAAGCAAAATTTGAAGGATATGTAGAGCATTGATCTAGGATTCAATCTACAAGATTGGATTTTTGGGATCGAAATTGCAAAAAAAGAGAAAGAGATTACAACACCTCTTCTGTAACTCTCGTTAGAGTATCATCTTCCCCATTAATATAGTCTTACTTTTATTTGCATTTACCACCATTTACTTAGTTTACTAAAGTAGTTCAAGGAGCTTGAATTCATCGTAGTAGTTGACTGGTTATACAATCAATGAACCATCTTCTACCTGGTTCTACTTTTTGCTAATTTTCTTTCCCTTTGCATTTTGTTTTGACTTCATATTTCTCATAATTTTGCATGTTATCTATTATTTGATATTACATGTCTTTTCTAAATATTTGTTTGGCATATTTTCTATTAATTCCCATCCTAGTTTGCATATTTCCATGTCTATCTCCATTGTATATCTGGTCATTTCTTGTGTATAACTCAACCTAGATAATATCATAAAATACCATAAATTGGCATCACATATTTTAGCATATTTTGATCTAGGTTCAGCAAGATTTTACATGTTAGGACCCAAGAAACATGACCTTCCATACCTAGTGAGTGAGTTCGAGGAAAAGAGAAGAAGACGAAGAAGAAGAAGTACCATTTGCATTTGAGATGTATGTTTATTTCATATGGTAATAGTTTAAGATGGAGCAAGTTTGCAGAGATCACAGTATATGTAACAAACCAATGAGAACAACTTTGAAACACGATGAAATAACAAAAATACTTTCACCTTTTTTAAAAAAATAAAGTTTTTTTTTTCGATTTTTTTCTCCTATATACCTAAGGAAATTATTTTCCATCAATTTTCGCACCTTTTACAAATTGGTTTGAACAAGTTTCCTTCACTTACGTCTCTACAATTTCTACCTCACCACATAAACTATTTTCCCTCATTTTTTTTAACAGAACGTTCCAAAATGGACGGCAAAAAAAGGGAGAAATATTTTCTTGTATTAAATTGATGGTTGGCAAGAAAGCTACATGAGAAAACAATGTCTGGAGAGTGGAGATATTGATGGGATTTGTGGACTAAGATTGGTCCCAACATTAAATGGTATACATTTAAATTGGAATGGTCAGATATTACGGTTCAGAGACCCCAATCAATTCCGTGGAATTGGAACAAGTAGAGTCCTCGATTGGCCAAAGCAAAAACAAATGGGAAAAAAGTCTAACGTTTGAATGTACTGATCCTATCTATCTAGTCCCAGAAAATGACAGGTGCTTAACTCTATAAGATGTGTGCCAAAAACGAGATAAGATGGAGACTAATCAGGGAGTAATCTCCAAAGATTTCATCTATTAATTAAGGACCACTTAAATATGTCTGTCGGGGAGTGATTTCCCTGCCCTGTATCTCATATTTAAATTTCTTTCTAGGGTATCGATCGGCAAACAGTCTATCAATCGTTGAACCGTTTGCATATCAATGCATAAAAATAATATATAATATTATTCTAATTTTTTAAATTTTATAATTAAAAATAATATATAAAATTATTTGTAAATTTTATATAATATTTTTAATAATATAAAATAATTCAAAAAGTTTTTTCGAATAATATTATATATTATTTTTAATATATATAAAATTGAAACGACGAAGAAAAAATATTACATATTAAGTTTAATATATATAAAAATTCAAACGGCGAACCATTTGCCGATGGATAAATGGTTCGAATAATAATAACCTATCAGAAATTACATTTAGGGCTGCTAATTGAATTGAATCATTCGAATCCGATTAGGATTCATTCGATAAAAATTCGAAAAAAGTTTGATTCGAAATCAAATCAACTGAATATAAATTTAACTTTTGGATTCGATTCCCAAATGAATCGAATCTGAATTCACTTGGATTCGTTCGATAATAATTCGATTCGATTCGATACATACAAATATATGATATGGTATGAAGCATTATATATATGTAAATAAATGTACTAATTTTTTTTGTAAAATCCCCACACATGATATACAACTTAATGTAGCAAATAAAATTTTTCATCATCTTATTCTAAACATCCCAATTTTAGGATGCCCATTGCATACACCATACCCCCTCTTTAATCCCCAAATTCTCTCTCCCCTCGTCACTCATGAGGAAAAAATCCTAACATTTGCTTCTGCTCTCCAATGTCGTCAGCTCCAACCTCTCACTCCTGCTCGCTCTCTCCAACATTACTGGCTCCAGCCTCTCGCTCTTGCTCGCTCTCTCCAACGCCACCGACTCCAGCCTCCCGCTCCTGCTCGCTCTCTCCAACACCGTCGGCTCCAGTCTTAATATCCTTAAGATTACAAGGGGACTAGATTATCAAGAAGGAAATATCATCATAATCTGTAATAAGCCCAACTATGCCCCCATAAGAGTGCATTGAAATGAGGTAAGCATGAACTGTTCATTCTTGATGTAGAAAAAAATGTTACATATTAGAAAATTGAAGATCAGAGCCATACCAACTGAGTTCTCAGTCCAGTCTGTCAGTTTTTTATACATCTCAGATGTTAGATTCAGCTCCATAAGTCAGTTCACATCGACCTTTAATGGTTCTGATGGAATTTAGTGATTCTTTTTTCCAGATATCATGGAGATAGGTCACAATGGGAGGGAAGATATGGAGGATTCTTCAGAAAAACCTGGAGCACAATCTTCTTGTTATTATTTTGGACATGTATATCTATTACTCTATATCTTGTATTTCTATAATGGTATGGACTTTAAAATATAGTTTTGAGTATGTGTTTTCATTTTGTTTTTAGAAGTCTAATTCAAACATACCATCTTCTCAAGATAGTGTCCATGAAAGGGTCATTGGTAATGATGATGATATTAATGAAAAAGTGGAAGAAGAGACTGAAGAAATAGAAAAATCGATTCCTTAAATAATTAATAAGATTGATAGAAAGAAAAGATCAATGGTTTATGAATAATTTACCAAAGAGAATGAGAAAGTTGGTGGAGTGCCAGTTGAAAGGTGTAGATGCATTGATCGAATTTTCATCGTAGCTACAAAAAGAAAAGATCAATGTTTATCAAGATGTCAATACTTATTTTTTCTTTATATATATCCAATTTACCATAGGTATAAAAAGAGCAAATGAGGATTGCTAGAGACATACACAAACAACAAAAGTTAAGTACTTTAATGCAATTTATATTATCTGTTGAATTTTACCATTTATGTTAAAAGTTTTTTATTTATCTCAATTATTTTTTTCACAAATTAGTATCACAAATCTATTCAATTTTTTAAAACTTAAAATATTATTAATATACAATTTTTATTATTAGTTAAATTATTAAATAAAATTCTAATTCGATATAAAATGAATCAAATTTGAATATTCGAAACTCTAAATGAATTGAATTTGAATTTAGATTAGAAATTCGTTTAATATTCGATTCGAATTCGGATTCGAAAATTTTATAATGAATTAAATCTGAATCTAAGTGGATTCGAATGTATTCGATTCGATAAGCACCCCTAATTACATTGATCAGTCAACTGTTTGCCGATTGATGAAGCGTTCACCGATCGATGTTCTGACAGATAAATTTCAATATCAGATGTCTTGATACGGTATTTGGATGATGTGGATGCCCTGTTAGCAAAATCACTATCTGCCAGACAATAAATTATTATCAGTACAACTTGTTGCCTACGATCTGAAGCACCTCTTTTGGAAATAGTAAATTTGCAAGAATTATATAATCAACAAATGTATTTTGGATGTAAAACACAGCCTTGTTCCTCAACCTTCAGAATCACGTAACATAACCCTAAGCCCTCAGAGGACAAACTGATTTCTTGCTAGATCCAAAATCGCGTGTACATTTAATCCTATATTTTTGTAGGACTTTTATATATTTTTTCTAGATTTTTAGTGAATTTTTAACATTTTACCTTTTTTATTGAATGTTTATGTACAAGACGATGAGTAAAATAAATTTAATTCGTAAGCTACATAAAAACTCATCTTTTTGTTAATTTTCTGACAATTTTTATCCTAATGTTTTAAACCAACGAAGAAAGTAGAATTGGAACTAGGGGCCATAATTTAAAAATAATAACAATAAGTAGAAAATTATTATAAATGCCTTAAATTTTGAAACTAAGTATTAGCAAATAAAATTTTAATTTTAGTTAACTAAATTGGCATGGGTTTAAGTGCAAACTAATAAAATTTGGAACCAAATATGAATAAATAAAAATATAATTCAATAACTAAATTGACATGAGTTTGAGTATAGTTTTCATATGATTAAATAATAAAATTGGCTAATATAGGCTTCAATAATATTGAAAATTTACATTACCTTCGATAAGTAATGAAAAAGACTTGATGATATTAATTTTTTTGAGAAGTTTATGATATTAATTTAACAACGAGATGCACAAAAGTAGTGATCGTGATAGTTCGAGCTTGTACTTGCTTTTTAAGTTGTTGGGAGACACCATTGAGAGAGGTATACTTTTGAAAGTATATTATTACAATTCTTACACAATTATGCATGGTGATATCTTGTTTACATAATATCTTTTGGGTTATGATGAGTGAGAATGAATGCAACCTTTGATTTTTTTTCATTTATTGCTATTCTTCTTTTATTTTGTATTTCAAATGTTGATCTATTTTGCATGAGATGGGGTTGGCAAGTATCTGAAGTCATGGCAGTGTCGGATCTTAGGGTCTTGATGCGTTTGTCATGGCTTCTCGAGGGATAAGGTATCACAAGAGACCTAATCAACTTCTTCTAGGGTAATATCTTCTCTACCAAGTATGGCAAGCATCATTCTTATCCACTATTTGAACTTATATCTTTCTCAAATCTAGAAGTAACATATTTAGAATAACTAGATATTTTAGAGAGGCGACTTCTTGCATGCAAAGTAAGAACAGACCAGTTTCTTAACAACTTATTGGTCAGAGACTTTATCATGTACATACTCTCCACCAAATATTCGTAGTAGTCTTCTTGTTGAGAACCTTTGCGATGATATCCTCCAATAAACATAGCATTTTATTCTTGCACACCGAGGGCTTGAGTACATTTGCCTTATTGTTGTCCAACAATATTTAGATGCGCTGATGCTAAGAAGGGCACACATCTCAACCTGCCAAAAGCCAAAGCCATTCATATTGCTAAACGTCTTGATCTTCATATTGCGTAATATTATTTATTCCTTTCTCAAGATGAGCTGAGCTTAACTATTTTGATACCAGTTTGTTAAGCATAGCGAGAGTAGGATACATGCATCCATATCTGTGTCTTGTCCTTGACATCGTCGGTGAATTTCTTTCTATGTTATGGAAGAACTATTGAATAGAGAACCATTCAAAATACTAACTCTATGAGAGTTTATATACTACCTATATATCTGGAATCCCTACTCACAACATAATTAGAGGGGCTTCTGATCATGTAGGATATGGATGGGTTCTCTATTCAATCAATAGAAATCCTGATAGATCCTCTGATGAATTAGAATCTGAATGGAGATCCCTAATCAATTAAGATTCAAGGTATATAAACAATGAGTTGAATGAGAGTAGGGTAAAGGGTGGGTTTATTGTATTGCAAAGAGGTCAAGAGATTTAAGGGGGGAATGGGTAAATGAAGTGGGTTGCACATGTGGTGTTATATGCATTGGGATTAAACCATTAAAGAAGGTTAGTAGGCAGACCAATTCCAAGGTCTACAAGTAGACACATTAAGTGGGAATCAATAAACCATGGGATGACAATCGAATGGCTGAGAAGAGGCCAACTTGAGAGGGTAGGGGACAAGTTCCTCATTGCATTGTGCTTGAATAATGATAGCTAGATTTGAAACCATAAATGGGGGAAGTGTAAGGGATAAGTGACCTCATAATTGTCGTTGAATAAGTTCCAACATATAAAGAAGATGTGTTTTGTGATATGATCTCAACCCTTAAATCTGAAGCGGATGGTTTTGATGGCTCACCGATATCAAAGCATGCAACTGAAATATGAACATGTAATGAAGATTAAGTAACATTGGAATCATTGGATTGAGGATGAGAAATTGATATTAGAGTATAAGGTGAAAGGTATAAGATTGTCTACCTCTCCAATGAACCAGCCTTGGTTAATTATGTTGGACATGCGAGCCCACGGTGAGCCATTATGCAATAAATGTTATTGTAAATATCATTCCCTGATCTGAAATGAAGAATACATAATTTACATAATAGGTCCCTTAGTACAATTAGGGTTATGTACCATGGCCATCTTGATGATCATACAGTTGTTGATTCAAATATTGAAGAGGCTGGTGCTTGGATGAACATCTAAAGAGTTAGATTGATGACTCATCAAGCACCGTCAAATGATTGTTAAGAGATGATATCCAGCCTGAGTAGGAGATGGCAATCCTTTCGCATTTAGGCTGATATCTGACCGATCTCTTGATGTAGGTCCTCGGCATGGGAATAGAGTTTCGGAGGTATGAGATTAGTTAGGTCAAAGAGTTGACTTAATGAGATCGAGATAACCAAAGTCCTATGACGTATGTTATCACGATATAGGCACACATCCTATGACCAGATACATATGTGTTACTATATGTCTGAGTATGTACATTTGGCAGACCAATAGGTTGATGACCTAAGCAAGGACTATACACCAGTGCGCTGGTGTGCATATAAGGGCATAGAGTAATACGATCTCTCAAAGGAATCATACAGGTTCATTACTAAATCGGAAGACATGAGCTCACTCATGAGATATTAGGAAAATCAAATTCCGTACACGGTCGTCTCGCTTTAGAAGCTTGACTGAATTTGTAGGTTTGATATATACTTTTGGAAGTATATGATCAACACCTGGGTATGATATATGCTTTGGAAAGTATATGATCGATACCAACTCCCAATAATCAAATGAGAAACTTAATGATAAATCCTTGAAGTAGACAATGTAAAATTGATCTTATACTTCAGGTTTATTCTGAGTCTTCCAGTATGCAGGATGTACAAGTATTGGGAATACCTGAGGGTGATGTGATCATAAACGATTGTATAATCATGACGCTTCCATTCCAAGGGAGTGATGAAACGGGTCTGGATTTTAGCGACTCCTCTCAGTAGAGAAGTAATCTAATCTTAGTCCAAATGTTGGACATTGATCTGAATGTGATTCAGATGCAATGAGAAGATTAGATTTGCGGTCTTGATTTAATCAAGCATCTATGGGAGGCCCGAGATCTGGATTTGAGATGTGATCTCAATATCCAAGTCACTATACGTGGAATAATACAATCGCCCTATCCTTATCTCCAAGTATTCATGGAGAAAGCGCATTATCCTTGAAAGAGTTCATGATAATTTCATTGTTGATATAAGTGTCCGAGCATTGAGAAAATGGATAATTAAATGTGATTTGATTATCAAAGATATAAATAATGTGAATGCAATTCATATTATTTGGGCACATGAGAATAGAGATCCAAGATGATTAAATGTGATTTAATTATCACGGATATGAATTATATGGATAACACTATCCATATTAATCATATATTATAAATGTGATTTATAATATATAAGAGAGAGCAATTTGTAATTTACATTTGTTAATTAAATGTTAATGTGAATTGGATTCACATTGAACAATTAATTGAAAATGTATTTCACGTTTTATTTTGGGTTATGAATGTAATTCACAATTTTCCAATGGCAAGATTGTAATATTCACAAAATAGTTGTGAATTATTTTTGTTGAATAATTTACAACAAGTGTTGTTGTAAATCTTGGAGATTTCCATGGAATAATGTAATCTCATGAGATATCATGAGATTGCAACTAAATCCCATATTATGGAAGGAGACAATCTTCATTCCATAATCTCCATGCTTGATTGATTTAATTTGGGATTAAATCATATTGACTTATCAATATACATTTAATCTAAATTAAATTAATTGTTGTTGGTTTTTACCAACAAAAATCTTAGCCATTAAAAGCAACACAAATCAATGTGAGCCATTGGATTTGTGTTGCCCATGGATTGAGGTCCATGGATTCCAAAATATTATAAAAAGAGAGGCATCCCTTTGCTCTTCTTTACACAATGAGAACATAAGTCTCTCTCTCTCTCTACATGCCCTCTCTTCTTCTCTCATGTGGCCATCCACCATGGATGCCCTAGAGAGGTTCTCCATCACCGCAGTGTCGTCGTTATACTGCTTGATCGTTTGCTCGTGGATCTCCGTCTCCTTTGGTGCGCCTCGTTCGTGAAGAAGACGTCGGATCTCGTGTGTCGAGATCAGGAGATTCGCCGCTTGGATCATCAACATGTATTGTGAGAAGCACTATTTCATCAACATGCTCGCAAGCGTCTCCTCCGTCGGATCAGACTTGAGACAGGAGGTCTCTTCGTTTAGAGACTCAATCGCAACCACGCATCAAGAGGTAATCCTATTATTTATTTTTGGTTTAGAGAAACGATTCAAGAAGTGTTGTTGGATCATATGGTTTCGTCACATAATTTTAATTTCTGCTGCATAGAACAACTAGCGCAACTAGTCGTTCCTCGTCATATTTGATACGACGCTCTCGCTTCCGTGATGCGCTTGAAGATTATCCTATATCCTTCAAGTGGTATCAGAGCCTTAGGTCGATGGTTTCAGATATGATCCGTAAACCTAAGCCGACTTGGGTTCGTTAGGGTTGCGAAAGTTTTATCGCATTTCATTTTCACATATCCGTTTTGTGATTATTTTAGTCCCTATTTAAATTGTTTGAATACTAAAATAAAACTTGGATATTCCCATTAAATAAGGAAACTGTAGGATCTGAGTTTGCGTGATTTCGAATCCGTTTGCTCAAGTTATGATCATATTAGTGAACATGTATCCACTGTTTCGGGAATACGAATCTTAACGTAATTAAGGAGTTAATTACTATTTATAAACGCCTTGAAATACATGAAATATCACTTATATTCTGTCATCAATCAAATTAGAAATCTTTGGAAACTAATTTTGTCTAATTTGGATTTGAATTGATTGAGATATGTTAATTTTAGTAAGTAGGGGTCACTGCTGAAATTCAATTCCTAATCAAGAATCATGTGGTTGTCAATTAGTGAAATTAATTGTTAATTTCATGAAATAATTATGGAAAAATATTTGAGAAATATTTAATGATGATTATTTCCTTAATTGACTTGGCCTCAATCAATAATTGATTAGATTTGATCTAGATCATAATTGGAAACACAATCAACAAACAACTTGCTTGAATAGGATTGAGAATTTGGTTCGCAAATTTCCTTATAATCAAAATTATTTTGATTATTACTATATGGTATAATTTTGGTTGAAAAATCGATGAACATCTCAAGTACAAAGTGATTGACTCGGCATTATTTTTTTCCCAAGGAGGATATGGTGTCTAGTCGGGGAGCATTGGGGTAGCGGGTTGCACCGGTTGCGGTCCGTCCCACTCCTGCCGGTACTGGCCATGACAGCGAGTAGGGAATGAATGATGCTTGAGAGATCATGATGTATTTTCTAATTATTAAAATTCAAATTAATACGTACTTTGAGATAATACCATATATTCAAGTAAAATCAACTTTATTGATTCAATTGGATTGATAATTAATTTAATGTGATTAAGTTAATTACATCCAATTACAAACACTCTATTATGAATAGATGTGTATTTCCCTTGGAAGAATTAATTATATGAATATGATTAATAATAATTAATTACAATTTGAATATGAGGTGGAGGATCACATAAGTGACATCCATGGTCTCCCGACAAAGCGAAGGGTTCCGTCGCTAGATATTGTATGTAGGAGATGCCTGTCCGAAGTGACAGCTCCTGCATACGATCCATTTAGATCGGGCTCGTCGCTTCTCGAAAGAGTAAGGACGTATGCGTAGTGACCCCAATATCGGATCCTCATATTATTGGGACGATATTAGATTGCGCATAGCGAGTTGTATTCCTGTTTACGGTTAGTTCAATTAATGACGGGTCAACATCACCTTCGGGATTGTGGGCCCAGGTGTTAAAGACCGAATTGGGAGATGCAAGTTGGACTTGTAAGGTGGAATGTGTTCCCGCATCTTTTTATCCGAGTTATAGGTTCTCATATTATTGGGATGTAACAAAGATAAGGAAGGAGATCCTAGATCTTGCTTGAGATATAATAATAAGTATATCTCTTACATTGAAAGTGAGTAAGGGAATGAATTTTCATTGTTGACATGGCAAGACAACTCTGATATAAAAACTCCTAAATCAAAGTAAATTATATATTTATACATGTTTATGTAAATTTCTTATTTCAGATAATATTTCTTTAATCGCACTCAGTGTTATACTCAATAATAACCAGTAGAATATCATGGATTGGACCCATGATCCAGATATTGTACTTGCAATTGGACACATAATGTATGTGGTTGCAATGTGTAAGTTTCCTCATAATAATGAGGAACGATAATTAAATAGACAATAGGACTAAAACCCTAGGGTTTGTATGTCTCTATAAGTCTTCATCTCATCGAATGTACTTTTTAAAGTGACATGTCGATAATGATCGTAATTATCAAATAATCCTTATAAAATATAAGAAGACATTCTGGCATACATATGTGCTCTCGACATATAATCATGAATGACATGGTTCTCTGCATTATGTAGAATGGTGGCTCTATAGGAGATGATGTATTCAAATTGTTTGAGTACCTACCTGAACTTAAGTTTTAAGAGTTTAAATGGATGTAGATACGATGAGTGTCATCATTCTACTATTTATACTCTAGTCATTCATGAAGCTTCATAATATTCATATTTTATGAATTGAATGAAGCATGTATAAATGTTGAAATACTCTTATATTGAAATTTTTGATTTCAACATAAGATTATCTTGAGCAATGGTTGCTTATAGATAAAGGGAGCGCAGTGGAAGCATGGGTTGGACCCAAGTAAGGAGTATAGTCAAAGAGTTGGCTGTACTTCTGTGACTTCCATATGACATCCAAAGAGTTGGATGAATGCCAATACTGCAATAAGTTGATGTGTTGATAATATGACTATCAAATCTATCTAGAATCCTTAGAGAAGGAATCAGATAGTACATCAGAATAATCTAAGTATAATCATTGAAATTGACTTACTTATTTGATAAGATAAAATCTAATAATTGTATCTCAATCTTTTAGTGACACTTGCAATTAGTTGCATCTGTATTAGAATATTAGAAATTTGATCTTAAGGTTTAATGGTCATCCACGTTGGAAGTGATGCAATTGTTGCAACAATTTTCATTGGATCAATGGACTCCGCTAAATTAGAAAATTAATGAATGGTTCATTAAGATTTCTAATATTGAAAACTAAACATGTAAAGATCAATAGGAGGATAAAGATCATTTGACAATGATCTGACATCATGTTTTGCAAATATGTCTGCTGATGAGATCAATGGACAAGTAAGAGATGAAACTTTAGAATGTCTAAAATTTCAAAACTTGCATACTTATGAATATTGTATTCAAAGTAAAATGTCCAATATACCCTTCTTTGGGAAATGTGTAAGATGTCAAGGTATTCAGGAACTCATACATATTGATGTATGCGAATCATCTATATCATAGTAAACATTATGGATATGTGATATCTATTGATGATTATGTATGATATGAGATTTCTTATCTTCACCTAAGAAACCTTTGAAATGTTCAAAGATTTCACAATTTTGGTTTAAAACTGAAGTTTGAATGAATATGAAATGAATTTGATCTAACCAAGGTAGCTTGTACCCATTAGATGAATTCAAGGAATACCTTATGGAGATGTAAATGTCATTCCTATCTCAATCCTCCTAATGAACCTTAACTCAATGGAGTTGTAGGGAGATACAATTGATCATGTGTGACATGATTTGATCAATGATTAATCTTAGCATAATTATCTCGTAGTTTCCAGGTATATATATGTGGTAGAGACTACATTATATATCCTTAATAAGGTTCCATGTGAGTAAGCTGGAATATGGCACTGGAGAGTGCTACTTCATTAGGAAAATAAAGGATGGTATTGGATACCTACTTTATGACCTTGAGATTCTGAAAGGATCTCATCTATGAGAATGTGATTCTTAGAGGATGCTTGAGAATCAAGAAGAAAATGAAGTAAAGGAACTCATTTAATCTTGAGAAGATAATGAGGCTCCTGAAATCAGAAACTAAATAGACAATTAAAGATAAAATATTAATACCTCTTCAAATAAGTTTGAGGATGAATTCCATGTGTTAGTTGAATCTGACAATGATCTGACTTCATGTGATGAAGCTTCGGAAGATCATAGCATGGAAAGATAGATGTTAGCAATAAAGTCTAAAGTAGACTTCATATACAAGTGTTATATATAGACCCTCGAGGATCCACCTATATGGGTAAGACCCATTAAGATGTAATTGGATCTTCAAGAGAAAGAGGAAACATGATGAAAAGGTAGAGACTTTCAAAGCATGGTTCGTAGCCATAAGCTGCACACCGAAGAGAAGACATCGCTTGCGATGAGACTTTCTCTTCAGTGACCATGTTTAAACCCATCAGAATATTGCTAACCCTAGCTACACAACTTGACTATGGCATCTACAAGATGTGAATCAAGATTGTATTCCCTTATGAATACCTCTTTGAGGATATTCACATGAAGTAGCTCCAGGGCTTCATGGTTGAGGAAAGCAAGGTGTGAAAGCTAAAGAACTCCATCTTTGGACTCAAATAATCTTCTTGTAGTTGGAACATAAGATTTGATGAAATTATAAATGCTATGATTTCAGATAGAATCTTGATGAACTGTGTGAAGCTTAGGGGGAGTGCCATTGTGTTCATCGTGCTAAAGGTAGATAATATCCTAATCATTTAGAATGATATAAGGATGATAATAGTAAGTGTTTTATAACTTAGTTGTTCCATACGTCGAGATATGATCTCAAGGATACCTCTTAGATCTTAGTTCTGAAGTTGTTCTGACGTAAAGAGAAGAGGTATTGGGACCGTCACATTAATAGTACACCTTGGACAATTCTATTTTTTTGGAAAATTCCACGAAAGGCTTCTTTTCCTCAAGATATGGTAATGACCTATCTAAAAGGATAGCACCTCAAAGACTTGAGGATGTGAATGCTAAAACTGCTTGCCCTTGTGCATCAGTTCCGAGAAGCCAGTATATGCTAGATGTGTACAAAAGGCAGATGTCTACCATGCAGTGGGAGTAGTAAACTGTTACTAATCCTACTATGGTGATAAAACACTTGATTGCAGTAATAACGATATCTTCATAGAAGACAAAACTTTTGAGATAGCGATATCAAAGTCTTATCTTCAAGAGATTAAGACTTTATAGAGAGTGATCTAAAAGGGCTTAACTACGGATACCTTGGGAGATAGAGATCTTCAGGAATAAGGGTATTCTAATAGGGATTATGGTAATACTGGTTATAATAATTTTTGAGCAGTAGTATCAAGGACGCTATAACTGCTTTGACTGTATTGAGTATTGGTTGCATAAGATGCAACATTCGCATTGGATGCGAACACTGTCACTAGGAGATATGTAAGTGCCGTAAAAGGACTTGGCATAGTCTCTTGGGAACAGAGTGACTGATCAGCTTACCTAGCTATTTTCTAAATAGTCTATGATTGTCACATGAGTGTGGGTTTAAATGATTAGCTCATTAATGGCTCTTTGGGCAAGTGGGAGATTGTTGGACATACGAGCCCAGGGCGAGCCATTATGCAATAAATGTTATTGTGGATATCATTCCTTGATCTGAAATGAAGAATACATAATTTGCATAATAGGTTCCTTAGTACAATTAGGGTTATGTACCATGGCCATCTTGATGATCATACAGTTGTTGATTCAAATATTGAATCATAGAGGCTGGTGCTTGGATGAACATCTAAAGAGTTAGATTGAGGATTCATCAAGCACCGTCAAATGATTGTTAAGAGATGATCTCCAGCCTGCGTAGGAGATGGCAATCCTTTCGTATTTAGGCTGATATCTGACCGACCTCTTCATGCAGATCCTCTGCATGGGAATAGAGATTCAATGGTGTCAGATTAGTTAGGTCAAAGAGTTGACTTAACGAGATCGAGATAACCAAAGTTCTATGGCGTATGCTGTCACGATATAGGCACGCATCCTCTGACCAGAGACAGATGTGTTACTATATGTCTGAGTATGTACATTTGGCAGACCAATAGGTTGATGACCTAACCAAGGACTATACACTGACGCGCTGGTGTGCATATAAGGGCATAGAGTAATACGATCTCTCAAAGGGATCATACAGGTTCATTACTGAACCGGAAGACATGAGCTCACTCATGAGATATTGGAAAAATCAAATTCTGTGCGCGGTCGTCTCGCTTTGGAAGCTTGACTGAATTTGTAGGTTTTATATATACATTTGGAAAGTATATGATCAACACCTAGGTATGATATATGCTTTTGGAAAGTATATGATCGATACCAACTCCCAATAATCAAATGAGAAACTTAATGATAAATCCTTGAAGTAGACAGTGTAAAATTGATCTTATACTTCAGGTTTATTCTGAGTCTTCCAGTATGCAGGATGTACAGGTATTGTGAATACCTGAGGGTGATGTGATCATAAACGATTGTATAACCATGACGCTTCCATTCCTAGATAGTGATGAAACGGGTCTGGATTTTAGTGACTCCTCTCAGTAGAGAAGTAATCTAATCTTAATCCAAATGTTGGACATTGATCTGAATGTGATTCAGATGCAATGAGAAGATTAGATTTACGGTCTTGATTTAATCAAGCATCTATGGGAGGCCTGAGATCTGAATTTGAGATGTGATCTCAATATCCAATCACTATACGTGGAACAATACAATCGCCCTGTCCTTATCTCCAAGTATTCATGGAGAAAGCACATTATCCTTGAAAGAGTTCATGATAATTTCATTGTTGATATAAGTGTCCAAGCATTGAGAAAATGGATAACTAAATGTGATTTAATTATCATGATTAATATGAATTCGAGAGTTGTCTTAGATAATTAAATGTAATTTGATTGTCAAAGATATAAATAATGTAGATGTGATTCATATTATTTGGGCACATGAGAATAGAGATCCAAGATGATTAAATGTGATTTAATTATCATGGATATGAATAATGTGGATAACACTATCCATATTAATCATATATTATAAATGTGATTTATAATATATAAGAGAGAGCAATTTGTAATTTACATTTGTTAATTAAATGTTGATGTGAATTGGATTCACATTGGACAATTAATTGAAAATGTAATTCACATTTTAATTTGGGTTATGAATGTAATTCATAATTTTCCAATGGCAAGATTGCAATATTCACAAATAGTTATGAGTTATTTTTTTTGAATAATTTACAACAAGTGTTGTTGTAAATCTTGGAGATTTCCATGGAATAGTGTAATCTCACGAGATATCATGAGATTACATGAGATTGCAACCAAATCCCATATTATGGAAGGAGTCAATCTTCATTCCATAATCTCCATGCTTGATTGATTTAATTTGAGATTAAATCATATTGACTTATCAATATACATTTAATATAAATTAAATTAATTGTTGTTGGTTTTTACCAACAAAAATCTTAGCCATTAAAAGAAACACAAATCAATGTGAGCCATTGGATTTGTGTTGCTCATGGATTGAGATCCATGGATTCCAAAATATTATAAAAGGAGAGACACCCTTTGCTCTTCTTTACACAATGAGAACATAAGTCTCTCTCTCTCTCTCTCTACATGCCCTCTCTTCTTCTCTCATGTGGCCATCCACCATGGATGCCCTAGAGAGGTTCTCCATCACCGTAACGTCGTCATTATGTTGCCCGATCGTTTGCTCGTGGATCTCTGTCTCCTTCGGTGCGCCTCGCTCGTGAAGAAGATGTCGGATCTCGTGTGTCGAGATCAGCAGATTCGCCGCTTGGATCATCAACATGGATTGCGAGAAGCATTGTTTCATCAACATGCTCGCAAGCGTCTCCTCCGTCAGATCGGACTTGAGACAGGATGTCTCTTCGTTTAGAGACTCGATCGCAGCCACGCTTCAAGTGATAATCCTATTACTTGTTTGTGGTTTAGACGAAACGATCCGAGAAGTGTTCTTGGATCATATAGTTTCGTCACATGAAAATTTTAATTTCCGTTGCATAGAACAACTAGTGCGACTAGTCGCTCCTCGTCGTATTTGATACGACGCTCACGCTTCCGTGATGCGCTTGAGGATTATCCTATATCCTTCAAATTACAACTTAGAACTAGAATCGAATTTGACCACAATTTGATGGCTAAGAGGTGGGTTAATTAATCAACCATGAATATGCATTAGGGGTTAGGTTAGGTATTTTAAAGGATATTTTAAGAGATATTTTTGTGTGGTTTTAAGGGGAATTAAGAGAGTTAGTTTTAACCTAATTTAGATTAGGTTGCTTAGGATTACTTAATCACTAACATATTGATGAATCTCGTATCATCATGTTAAAAGCCACAAATTAAACCCCCTGCTTAATCAATCCAATAAAAATACCCTCTAATTCCTTATTTTTTTCCTGTAGTATATTGTGTATAAATTACCATTAATTTATTGTGTCTAATTCCCTTTATTTTCTTGTAATTATTTTATCCTCAAAAACCCCTTAAAATTAGGTAGAAAAATTGTCCATAAATTACTGACCATTAAAAACACTAAAAATACAAAAACATCTCAAAACCACAAAATTGATGTTTTATCCCTTTAAAAATATCTCCAAAAATACTTTTTGTACAGTTGACCTCTTTTGGCTTTTTGACCAACATGAAAGTTGTAGATCTCATCGAGACGAGCAACTTTCATGTTTTGACTTTTTTTCTAATTCGGCCTCTACCTATTTCTTTTCTAATTTTCTTTATTTTTATATTTGAATTACTCTGATTGGGCCACGTGGCGCCCTCTGGGCCGCCCATGTGGCCCGCTTCCCTTGCTGACTCCCGGCACCCCTCCTAGGCCATTGGATCACTCCAAATCCGCCTTCATCTGAGCCATCCACACCGCCTCACTATTAGCCCTTGGATCTGATCTCAAATCAGATCTCCACCGTTACCCAGTGCCGCATCTATAACCGTCAGATCAACCCCCTCATCCACGGTCCTCCAACTGCCACGTCGCCTTTAACCTCAACTGCTCGATCAAAACCTATCCTACGCCTATTCTCGCGCCACGTCCCCCTTTTAACCCTCGCCGTTAGATCTCACCCAACTTCCCATCTGAGCCGCTCGTCAGCGCCCAACTCCCCGCCGCCTGATCTAAACCTAAGATCTAATTGGAACCCTCCATCAACGCTCACGTCCTAGCTGTTGGATCACTCGATCCAACGGTAGGGAGGTCATCTTCTACCTCGAGTAACCCCCTCGCCCAGGCGTTACGCCTCACCAAACCTCCTCCCCCTTCCATTTTTAGCCGACGCTCCGAACACCTCCCTCCTCTTCTAATATCTCCTCCACATAGCTGTTACACCCTACATCCTCGCGCACCCCATCAACACCGGCTCCATCACTCCTCATCATCACGACAACCTCTCCAAAACGCCCCTCTACCACTGTAATCGTCGGACGTCTCCACCTACAAAGCCCCTTCCTCCGCCACCGACAGCCCTGTCCACCATTTTAGGCTCTAGCCCAGTCTCCCCCGCCCCTCCGGTGACAGCGGAGAGGACGGGGCGTCGAGGCGAAGACAGCTGGAGCTCGGTGTCGATCCACGGCCATTTTGGCCATGCTATGGTGGCTCCGCCACCGCCGAGCATCGGGGATGATCGCCCCCGTCGTGCGAAGACCCCCCGAGGTCCGATGAGGACCTCGAGCCCAGATCACAGCCTCCACCATACCTCGCTCCGGCGAGGTGCTTTTTGGTTTATTTTCTCGATTTTTTTCTCGCTCCCTACAATCATCTCCACCTCCGTCTAACCATCTCCATAGCTTCACCAGCCATCAGCCACCTTCGCTCTTCCATCTCCTTCCGTCAGAACCCCACCGCGCTCCGCCTCCACTCCCCCGTCCTCACGGCGGAGGACTCCTCTGAGCCCCCACCTTCTCCACCTCCACAGGCTCCCATCCCACTTCACACGCTTCACAACCACATGCACTCGCTTCGGCTATGACTGACCCTCTTGCAGGTACATTGATTGATCGGATTTGGCGCTGGAGCTCCTTCAAGAAATTCTCCTCCGGCGAGGCTTAGCCGTGCGTTACTTCCGATCATCCACGGAACCTCGCCGATGCTCCAAGTTCTCCGCCAGTCTTCCAGCATGCTTCCACGACCCTCAGATGACCTCGCGAGGCGGGGCGGAGCCAAGGGCAGGTCGTCGGAGCCCCGCCTTCTCCGGCGACCTGCGGAGGAGGACAAAGGTACATGTACCGTCCGATCATCCAGATCGAACGGTGAAGATAGTGACACATGGCAGACCCGAGCCTCAGCCGGCACCAACGAGCTCGGGTGGTCCAAGCCCAGATCTAAACCTCCAGCTGCGGCCACGTGTCCCAAGCCATAGGGTTAACCCGAGCCTAGCCCCTCACGTGCAGTGGACGTGAGGTGCTTGGTAAATTGCAGAAAAGACCCAGGATGTTTCTGATATTACAGAATGGTCCTCCAGGCGCGTGCGTCACGTGCGTGCCTGGGGTATTTTACAGGGGAGCCCTCCATCATTTCAGATATTTAAGTGCATCATTGCAAAAAGGCCCCTGCACGCAAATGGTGAAATTATAAATGGGCCCAGGCGGTTTTTCATAATTGCATTTAGGTCCTTCTAGGGACCTAAATGCAATATTTATCCTTTATTTTTATTGCATTTTTATTACAATTATGCCCTTGCACTGTTTCTAGCATAACTTGAGCATCGTAGGTCTAAATTGCATGATTTTAGTGTCGTTTTGATCCTTGTTTTGTCCTCTACATTCTAGCATGCTTAATTGTCTTATTTGCTCCTGTTTTAAGTGAAGTGAATTTTTATGTGACAAATGGGACCCTGCTCTCCTTGTCTTGCTTGGATTTGATGACCACTCTTTATTGTTGCGATTAAATTGACACTAATTTCATTTCTATTTTGTTGCTCGTATTTTTAGGGTATAATTGTAGCATTTTATTCAGCATACTTGTTCTCTGGCATATTTGCTCATGCATCATTTTACGTTGCATAAAAATCAATTAAAAAATGCATCCACCTTAGCATCACTTTGTAAATAGCATAGTTCATCATGAGGACCTGAAATTGAAATTAACTCACATTGTGCCTTCATAAATCTAAATTCGATAAACATATTAGGCAGCCGTGTACCTGTGTTCGACCTTGGTAGACTTGCCAAGTTAAAATTTTCCACGACATTCAAAGATCGTGGTTTTTGCTGAACCGAATTTGTCTCCTATACTACAGCTTATTTTCCACTATTAAAGAGGCGAGATTCGCGTTCATCACATATGGATGGGTCAAGCTAGGTAAGATCTCGATGTTAACTTAAGTAGCTGAGGGTGTAAACCTAGATTAGTTAGGTCTCTAATTATAAATGGGAAGAAGGGTTAATGAAATACAAGAGTTAGGGTTTTATTTGTGGCTTCGATGTTTTGGATGATTGTCTTAGAAACTGGGGTTTGGATTGTCGGCAGGGTTCATTTACATGTTTTTATTAAAGTTGGCTCATGTCTTAAAGGCTTTGATGATGGTTGAATTTCTCTTTTACTCTAAATATCATTTATCAACATCATTTTTGCCTTATTTAGGAAACATGTCTCGCATAGATATCCATGCATTAAAGTTCTTATGTGGATATATATATATATATATATATATGAGGAAAGGGAGTCTACTTTGTGAAGTAGGTAACTTACCTACTTCACATTTCACTTTTTACAATTTTTTTTTGAAAAAAGCCACCGTGGGTTTTCATAATTATATCCCTCTAATATGTCATTCAAATTTCATCAGAAACGGAGACTCCTACGGCCTTCATCAGAACATGTAAAATACAGCAAATCTGTGACCGTTAAAAAATGACTGTCTGGATGGAGGCCGTAGGAGTCTCCGTTTCCGATGAAATTTGAATGATATATTAGAGGGATATAATTATGAAAACCCATGGTGGCATTTTTCAAAAAAAATAAAAAAATTGCAAAAAGTGAAATGTGAAGTAGGTAAGTTACCTACTTCACAAAGTAGGCTCCCTTTCCTCTCTCTGTGATCGACCATATGCCACATCTGCATCCATCATTTAATTTTAGGATATAACAAAGAATGAGAATTGTGGATTATCAACCAAGGTTTTACAAATTGGATCGAACGTTGAATTGGTGAGTTTTCGGTTTGTATTAACTGGGTCAGACCGTTAGTTCAAAGGTCAGATCAACAAGGATGTCAGCATGCCATCGTCATTCATGCCGACTCGGAAAAAATCAGATCGAACTAAATTTACTGGTCAGACCGGTCGAACTGATGTTCTGAACTGAGAAAATTATATATTATATGCATATTAATGTATGTGTCAATAAAATAACCACTCAAAATTTAGTAAAGTGGAATGCTAACAAGATAAGCTTGACAACAAAATAGTAATTTAATTTAGTGGTAACAATAATTTATAACAAAAATCGTAATAAACACCATTTTATAGCATGCATCTATGATTTGTCAAATTGATGAACAAATCATCGAGTAGATTGAACCATATGGAACTATATGGCATATTATTTGTTTAAAGTCCAACCATGAATATGTTGGAAGGGTTGGACAAGTGAGTGCTTATTTAGCCACGTATATATCAATATGCATTTCTTGTGCACTTTGTGAGTGAAGATTGGAACTAATATTCAAACCAGTATTTCTCTGTCTTATTAGATGATATTCAAAATATAGTATAATCTCATAATCTGAAAACTCTATTGATTATTATTTTTGTTATGCCAAATTTCATGCCAACAATCCATAACCAATAGCTAATCCCAAACATCAACACCAACCCGATTCGGGTCAACCCGACCCGATCCAACCGATCTAACTTAGTTTATCATTATTATATTTTTTAAAAAATACTTACATAAAATCGGCTAAACCTACTGAGTCAGGTCGATTACCGAGCTGGAGGAAGAGTAGTCATACAAAGAGTTTTATATTGCTAAGCTTACACGGGTAGCAAATAGCCCCAAGTAAGACATCAACATCATCCGGCGAGTTGGTCAAGCAAGTAATCAAAGCTTCCAGTAAAGAACATCAACAAAAATGGGGTTGTTCGGTAGGAAAATAGCCTCAAGAATAAGGGAGCTAGACATTGTCTATTTACTTTCCTCCCACACACTTTGGTGATTGAGAAGGTTTGTGTTGTCTTCTCCATGGCATTGGACATGTAATCTAGGATTTCCGCGAGCTGGAAAAAATCCCTATAAAAAGGTCCTTAGGTCGGCCTTTGCCAGCACCTCACGCACACTTGCTGAGCTCCTCCTGCTTTGTTGTTGCATCCACATTTCTTACTCTTTGTGGGCTTACATGATTGCGAGGTAAACTTGTGAAATTTGTTCCTTCAAGCTCGATTCCATGGAGTCATGCCTGCTTTTGTTCCAATTTAATCAAGCTCGATTCCATGGAGTCATGCCTGCTTTTGTTCTAATTTAATCTAGTGCCTTGATTTGCTAATTTATTAATGTAGGGTTATTGTGTTTGCTTTGTTTTATGGACTTCCTTTGTTGCTTCGATCCATATGACCAACTTTTAATATTTAATCCCATGATATGTTTGAGATTTATATATGAGATTCATTTTTTGTTCTCGCAATTGATCAGTTGCATGTTAGTTTGAGCATAGATTTAACCCCCTGATGTGTTCTTACGATTGATCAATCCATATGTTCAAGCTCTGTTGTTGGATTAGTAGTTTGCTATTAGATTAATGTTCTATCTTACATGATGTTAATGTTCTATTGGATCGAAGTTATGTTGGTATATGCTGGTGTTCTATCATACCTGATGTTGCCGATGGATTAGTGCTTTGTTGTTGTATTAATGTTATATCATACCTGATTAATGCTCTGTTGTTGGACCAGTGCTTTGTTATTGGATTGAGGTTGTGTCATACATGCTGAGATGTTTGCTGCTTAGATTTTTGCTCAATGCATGTGTGTTTGTTTGAGTACAGATTTTGTTTGGTATTCCATACAAGTTTCAATGGATTTGTTTGATTGCATCTCTGATATATGATTCATTAGATTTGTATCTCTTATTCATGATACATCATTCATGATTTATTGGAGATTTTCAGCTGATATGTTTAAGATTATCGCTATTCAGACCAATGCTTAATGATATATTGGAATAATTTCCTGATAGATTCATGCTTTCCTGTTGGAGAAATGTTCTCATGATATTTTACTATTCGGTTGGATTAATGATCTATTGAATATCATATTATTGACGGGATTCATGCTCTATTGTGGGATTCATGCACTTTCATTGGATCTATACTTTGCTCTTGGATAAATGTCCTATCATACATGATATTAATATTTTATTGGATAAATAGTGTCTTGCTATCTGAAGATGTCATATGTCGTTTCTCACTATCTTATCCTACGCCATTACTACTTCATTTAATTATATATTTTAAACTAATCGACCACATGAACACTGCTACATAGGTCTATCTTCGATTCCTCTTCTATGCATTTTGTTTAATTTCCTAACTATGTACTCAATTTTATTTGAGATCTATTTGATCCTTGAAAACTATCTTTATCATATTATCTTCTATATTATGCTCCTACAAATTTTATGTTTATGTTGTCCAATAAAGATATAGTTTGTTGCAGGAAATGGATGGCATGGCGGTCATATGTGCGATGAGATATAATATGGTAATCCTTAACATGCTTTATATGAGGGCACCGCTCAAAGAAGAAGAAGATCACAAAAACTGGAGGGGTGTGCACATTCCCCCTGTGTCAAACTACTCTTCATCTCAAACTGGCCACATATGGATCCAGGAGATGCTAAACGGCCACGTCAATATATCGTACGAGGTGTTTCGTATGTATCCTAACACCATCACGCATCTTTGCACATGTCTGAAGGCACGGGCAAGCCTGAAAGTTTCACGACACCTTAAGGCCAAGGAATCGCTTTGTATACTATTGTACTACCTCAATCACAACGCGAAGAATCAAGTCTTTTGCGAGCATTTCCAACATTTTGGGGACATAATTTCAAAGCATCTTAATGATGTATTGATGCGCATATCACCACATGCCAGTAAAAGATTTCCCAATCACGGACGTTATACTACATAACAATAACTTCTATCGGTATTTCAATGTTTTAACCTCTTACATCCCCCTTCATCCATAATAATCTTTCATGATTGTGCCTTAACATTGATAAATGTCCATCCACGATGTCATTGGGACTCTCAACGGGACATTGATTCATGCGAATGTGCTTACGAATATCGTACCAAAGATCCGATGCAGACATCATACCCTTGTGCAGAACGTGATTGCTTGCGTGGACTTCAGTTATAGATTCATCTAGGTGGGGGAGGGTTGGGAGAGAGCAATGACTGACACGAAAGTGTTAAGGTGGGGTTTGGATGAGAGTGATTTCCGTATGCCCCAGGGATGCAAGTTTCTTGTAGATTGTGGGTATGCAAACATGTGAACCTTTCTGGCATCCTATCGAGGTGTCATCACGCACCTATCGCAGTTCCAAGCTAGAAGGAGTTGAGCATATGTCGGGCTCAAGGAGATCTTCAACCATTGACACTTGCAGCTCTGCTCCTACGTCGAATGGAAATTCGGGATCATGGAGGTGTGCTTCAAGGCAATAAGTGAATGATGTTGGGCATGCGAGCCCACGACAAGGCATTATGCAAAAATGTTATTGCAAATCATTCTCTGATCTGAAATGAATAATAACTAATTTGCATTGTAGGCTCCTTAGTACAATTAGGGTTATATACCATGGCCATCTCAATTGTCATACAATTGTTTATTCAAATGTTGAATAATAGAGGATGGTACTTGGATGATATCTAAAGAGCTAGAATGAGGATTCATCAAGCACTGTCAAGTGATTAAAAAGAGAGGATCTCCAGCCTAAGAAGAAGACGGTAATTCTTCTCTAAAGGCTGATATCTAACCAACCTCTTGATGCAGGTCCTCTGCATATGGATAGAGATTCAGAGATGTTAGATAAGTTAAGTCAAATAGTTGATTTAACGAGATCGAGATAACCAAGACCTATGTTGTATACTGTCACGATATAGGCACGCATCCTTTGACCGGAGACAGATGTGTTACTATGTTTGAGTATGAAAAATTGGCAGACCGATAGGTTGATGGTCTAATCAAGGTCTATACACTAGCGAGCGGATGTGCAAACAAGAGCATATGAGTAATACGATCTCTCAAAGGGATCATACATGTGCATTACTGGATCGTAAGATGTGAGCTCAATCATGAGATATTGGTTACAAATTCCATGCATGGTCATCGTCTTTTGGAAGCTTGACTAAATTTGTAGGTTTGATATATGCTTTTGGAAAGTGTATGATCAATATCTAGGTATGATATATGTTTTTGGAAAGTATATGATCGATACCAACTCCCAATGATTAGAAGAGAAACTTAATGCTAAAATCCTGAAGAAGACAACTTAAATAAAATATAAAACTTCAGATTTATTCTAGGTCTTTCAGTATGCAGAATGTGTGGGTATTGGGAATACTCGAGGGTGATGTGATCATAAACGTTTGTATAACCATGATGCTTCCATTTCGAGGAAGCGATGAAACATGTTTAGATTTTAGTAACTCCTTTCAATAGATAAGTAACCTAATCTTAGTCCAAATGTTGGACATTGATCTGAATGTAATTCAGACGCAATGAGAAGATTAGATCTATGGCTTTGATTGATCAAGCATCTATGAGAGATCCTCGAGATCTAGATTTGAGAAATGATCTCAATATCCAAGTCACTATACATAGAACGTACAATCACCATGTCCTTATCACCAAGTATCGACGGAGAAAGCGCATTATTCTTAAAAGAGTTCAAAATAATTTCATTGATAAATTGTATATCTGAGCAATGAGAAATTGATAATTAAATATAATTTAATTATCATGAATAACGTGAATGTGATTCATATTATTTAGATACATGAGAATGCTGAAACAAGATAATTAAATGTGATTTAATTATCATGGATATGAATAATTTGATAGTACTATCCATATTGATCATATATATTAAAAATTTGATCTATAATATATTAGAGAGAGCTATTTGTAAATAGTATTTATAAATTAAATATTCACGTGAATTGGATTCACATTGAACAATTAATTGAAAATACAATTTATATTTTATTTTGGATGTGTGAGTATGATTCACAATTTCTAATGGCATGATTGAAATTATCACAAAATAATTTGGAAATATTTTTGTGAAATAATTTGCAATAAAAATTATTGCAAATAGTTAAAGGATTATGTCAGATACACAATCTCGCATAATTGGAAAAGAAGACACTCCATATGGAGACGGTAGACAGCTACCCTTGAGTCCTAATTCAAGGTGGTCGTCCTCCCTTCATAATACGAAGGAGCTTTCCTCCTTTCTTAATCCTTTAATGTCTATTGATTTGATTGGATTGATTTATATTGATGATTATTCAATATATTAAATTAAATTAATTAACTAATATTGTATTTTTTATAACAAAATCATGACAATTGAAAGAAACACAAATTAATCTCAACTATTGATTTTGTGTTACACATGGATTGCGATCGATGGACTTCCAAAATATTATAAAAGAAGAGGCAACCCTAGTTTTTTTTAACATAACATATTTTCATATACGCCCTCTATCTCTCAAGAGTGGACATCCACCTATTGCCCTAGAGAGGACCGTCGTCGTCGTGCTGCCACATTGATCACTTGTGGATCTTTGTCTTCCTCAGTGCTCCTTGTACATGAGGAAGATCTTCGATTTTGTGAGACGAAATTAGGGGATTCATCGCTTGGATCAACATCTTGGATTATGAGAAGGACGCACCTCATCAACGCGCTCGCAAGCATCTCCTTCGTCGGGTCGAACTTGAGATAGGTGGTCTCTTACTTTAGAGGCTTCGATCGCAACCATACTTAAAGAGGTATTCCTATATTTTCTTTGTGGTTTAGATGAAACGATTTGAGAAGTGTTCTCGGATCATGTGATTTCGCCGCTTTAAAATTTTTAAATTCCGTTGCCCTGAGCAACTAACATGGCTAGTCGCTCTCGATCGCATATGATGTGATCTTCACGCTTCTGTGATACGCTTAAAGTTTTTTCCACAACCTTCAAACGGTTGTTCAACTTTTCGAAGCATGTAATGGTCATAATGGCATGTTGCATTATCAATAATTTCATTAGTCTAAGTGCAAGGTGAGGATCACATATCCAACACATTTACTTGAGACTCGATAGAGGGTAGAGTGACGGCGACAACTGAGGATGGAGATGATGAGATGTTCGATAATGAAGCCGACCCTGATATCCATGTTTCCATAGAAGATATATAATCGGGGGAGATACATCATGATACAATGGCAACTATGACGTAGGAGAACACTTAGCAGCTTTCCATAGTGGATGTCGATCGAAATTGTTTTTGAATTCAATCCTTCTAGACTTGGTACATTGCTACTATAATCGAGGATGTGTTCTGTATTTCCTTACAATCATGAAATATTTACTTATGATATCATTGTGTGTTGCTAATGAATATTTATTATGTGTAATGTAGTCTGTATTTTTCATATTAAATGCTCCTTTCTTCCCCTCGATGACGAATGACCCAAGGGGATTTTCGTCGTTTTTGCTTATTTAATGAGCAACCACGTGTTGGCTCATCGCTAGCAAATGCAACGTAGCGTTCATGGTTGCTAGGTAAGGGAAGGTCAGTCGGAGGAAACAACGGCATGGGTCTACTATTTTACAGCTTCAAACATGGTTATTCTGAGGGGGTATTATTTTAGTTAATGATTGTTTTCGGTTAAAGTTTTGCATATCGTATATTTTGATAATCTGTGGATTTTGACCGTGAACCTGTGAACACACCTACCGCAATGATGATTGCCCACATTCTCACGACTGATGTTGCGACGCTGAACATAGATGGGCAGCTACTGCGGTGGCGTGGCTTAACGGGCATGGCAACAGTCATGGGCGTAGGTGCTACTACTCAGAGGATGCATTCCTAATCTTTGAGAACTCGCGCAGGCACAAGGACGTCGATGATAGATTGTGGTACAGGCGCCCAGAGATGTAAGAAATATAATTAAGAAAATTAAGAATGCGTGTTTATTTTTATTTATTTATTCATATATTGTATAACATCAATGCTTTTTCTTCTTTTTCAGGGACCGTGTGGATATAAAGTCCAAGCGTCAACATTTAGGCCGATGCTCGAGTCCTTAGCGACAAAGAAGGTGTTCATGGCCTACTTAATAAACATGATGGAATTTTATGAAGAATTCCATGTGAAGAAGCTAGAGGAAATATAATGGCAGCTACGAGAGGAGAGATTGGTTGTGAACTTAACAAACGGATCAACTTCGATGTATGACCTAGTTGACGATCCTTTGTGTGATAAGCATGTGATGATTTAAACCCTTTTGTATATTGAACTTTGTATTGTTTATGGAGAATGTATTTATAAAAAAAAATGGGTCCAATGTTTAGACATGTAAATAAGACTATGGTATAAGGAGCTAAGGGCCTGTTTGGTTGCTGGGTTGGACTGGGTTGGGTTGGGCTGGGTTGGGGTGGGTGAATAGTAATTTGTGAGGAGGAAGTACCCTTGTGAATAGTAACCAGGGTTGGGCCAACCCAGTCCAACCCAGTAACCAAACAGGCCCTAAGGGTTGCATCATTCAAACTTTTTATAATTCCAGTTAACAACTTTAACTAACTTACAAACCTTATTCTTTGTTTCCTCTTTTGCCATTCGAAGAGAGAATAACTCTTAAACTAACCTTATTCCTCCTTATTCCTATCTTCCCAACCGAAGAGAAATAGACCATTATTCTCTTTATTTCCCATCCTGCTTATTCCGAACCAAAAACCCCCCAAAGAAATTCTATAACAATAAAAAATGGGGTGATCGGTATGACCTCAGTCAATTTCTGAGCAGATTTGGAAA